>QKRW01000027.1:0-60000 GCA_003260565.1 Monilinia fructigena
CCGGCCTCAAAAAGACACTATCTCAACCTTTGTTCATTTCCGATCATTCCCCTCGACCACCTGTGAACCTCCAATCTGGTATACCCGCAGATTGTACGTGTTGTTGGGTCATGAGAAACTCTGCACGCTAGCGCCCCAGAGGTGCCCTGTCAATCGCTGGCACAACGCTTTCTTTCTCAGGCTCTGCTCCCACGCAGATTCGTAAAGGCAGTCCGCTTTGAATAGATTCGCAGGCTCTGCATCCCACCGCAGATTCGTAAAGGTGGTTCCGCTTCGAAATCCGTCGTTGTTTTGTTGATTGTCGGTAGTTTTTATCTCCGTTCGACTGATAAAATCCTCTGTTCCGGCTCGTCGCGAGTGCCTCTGCGACACTCAGCTGCACATACCTTCACTCCCAGTACTGCCTTCGATTAGTGTACGACACTACCCAGCTCCAGCCTGATTCAATCTTGGCTCTGTAAATAAATTACAGGTTCGTAGGATGCACCACGTACAGGTGTTGAATCATCGCATCCCTATAAACAGACTATGATATCTAAAAAAGGATTATAAACAGTTATAAAAAATCTAGATTTTGGGTAAAATATTGAATCAATAAAATAATAACACTAATAAATATAAAAAATACTGAGTTTATGTTGCTATTATAATTAAATACATTGACACAAGTTGTGTATAAAAAGCTTCTAATACTGCAATTTTTGAAAAAAGCTTATAATAATAACATTTGAAAAACAGGTAAATTTGCCTCATAAAAAGAAAGCTAACAGAAAAATAGTTAATTATTAATACATAATATATAAAACTTAGTATTATTAATATAATTGAATAAAATTTTATAAACGAATATTGAATATATTGAAATTAAAAAATAAAATGCATATTGTATTAGTATATTATTATATTGATAAAATCTGAAAAGTTCTGGGAATCTAAATTTAAGGGATTATCTGCTATATTTATTTTTAGGGATTTTGTATGTAATGTCAAAAATGATATTATTTTTTTAAATAACATTATTAAATTTATTAAACTAAGATTCAGCTGAATTAGGGGTTAAATTGTTTGTATTAATCAAGAATATAAAAGCTCATTTTAACATAAACAAACTTGAAAATAATACTATAATAATAATATAACTAATTATAATAGAAAAATATTTAAAAATGGATATTAAAAATTTGTAAATAACAAAAGGAGAATTTGTACTAATAAATCAAACATTCAAAATAAGTTCAAATCTAATCCAGTATTAATTGGATATTAATATATAATAGAATTATAAATCATAATTGAAAGAAAAAGATATTAAATATTTCAATAAGCTATTTTCTATAAAACAAATAATTAATAAATAAATAAAAATAGTAAAATTATTGCAGTTAACATTCCTTATATAACATAATAATAAAATAAAGTATTATAATAAAGAAAATATTAAATAAACTGTAAGTATGAAAGAATAAAAAATATTAATATTTTCTCTTATATTATTTGTAAATAACTTTAATATATATATAGAAAAATATATTATATACCTTAACAACCTTTTATATTATATTAGTATACTTTAACTATAAAAAATAAACGAATATTTAGCAATATTTTTATATTAATATTGGGGTTCTATAATACTAGTATAAAGGATGTTATTAACAATTCAAAGCTAAATATATAAACCTTGAAAAAAAATATAATAATAAATATTAGCAAAAAGTATATATTTGTTAAAATATATCCTTTAATACTAATAACAAATATACTATAAATAGCCAATAATTCTGGTTTTATGCAATATACAGATTAAGGTTATCAAACATATTTCATTATAAAGAATAAACGTACTAATTTAAATCATAATATTATTAAAAATAATAATTATTATTATAATAACGTAACTTATGGTGAACCGGGTCATATGGGGAACCGGGTCACAAAATTCAATTCTCTCTATGTGATCTTGTTCTACGAGCTACACATTCATCCAATTCCAACTCTAAATCACTTGAACTACTATCTGGCTCTTCTTCTTCAGTCTCCTCTTCTAATTCTTCAATTGGACGTTTACGTGGTCGTCCTCGTGGCTTTTTCTCCTTAGGTTTTTCCTCCGCCTCACGTACCATTTTCAGTACTTCCTCACTACTAAAGACAAATTGACCTTGTAATTTGACTCTTTTGCCTTTAGTTCTCTTCTTTCGAGTCTCAATTACCTCCTGAGCATCAGCGAGCTGTTTCCGAAGTAGGGCTATCTCAGCATTTTGAGATTCTACAAGCCTAGTCATTCTCTTGGCATATCGACGAGTTGGTGATGCAAGAGAATCATTATCTGCTAGAGCTTTATTAAAGGTCTGATTTGCTTGCCTTAGCTCTGTCCCATCTGGAGGAGAGCTCCTAAGTATAGATAAGTCTAGATCTTGATTGGAGGTTCTCATTTGTGGAGTGGAAGGTTGCTGGGAGGAGTTAAATGGTAATGAATCGAGTACTTTTCGTGGGGCAAAAGGTACTAAACCAGCTCCTCTCCAGCCAGCTTTAATATTAGAAGAATTCAGTGCTTTTTTTCTAATATTTTGAAAGAGTCCTACCCATTCAGCTCTTTGGATTCGCTTTACACCAGCTCGAGAATATCGATCGACCTCTAAAGCATGATATCGTTTCATTGGCCCATACACCGCAATATCAAGTGGTTGAAGCAAGTGGGAGCAATGAGGAGGTAATATAAGTAAATCGATATCCTTCTCTATACAGAAAGCAATAAAGCTGCCTGTAATATGACTTGAATGGCCATCCATGATCAAAAGTCGAGGTCGGTCACCTGACACTTTCTTGGATTCTGGTTCGAAAACCCTTTTTAGCCATTCTAATCCATGACTATTTGAGGCCCATCCATTCGTACTAGTAGAGAACTGCCAGCTTTGAGGTGTGTCCTTTGGAATCCATGCAGAATTCGTATTCTGAGCCTTGAAAATGACCATAGGTGATAGAGCCTTTCCAGCTGCATTGACACATTCACAACTTCGAAGCATTTAACAGACCTACATAAAATTTCACAACAACGATATCTTTTTATTTTTGCCCTGATAATCACGCTTTACAAGTTTATACTGACTCTACTATAATAGCCCATTATCCCTAGGATAATGGCTTTGTACGCCGAGCCCTCCACTCCCCTGTGACCTCCCTCTGCCCCCAATATCGCTTTTACAAGCCCACAGGAGCCGGAGTCACCGCAGAACCTCCACCTGCCAGCTGCAAAGAGACCTCGAGGCATTAAGATGGACATTCAGTTGCCTCCTCGTCTTGATCTAGGTTCCAGCCAGCTCAACAACAATTCCGTAGCAAGCACCATAGGTGGCCACATCGCTGCAATTGAACGCGACGCCAAGCAGAAACGCGACATGGTATTGGCGTTCGCACACAGCGTCGACTCGTTCGTCGCTTCGTACACCACTGCCAAGGAGCGCAAACTTGCTTCTGAGCTATCACAGAAGGTTGTTACCTTCCTCTCTGCTTCGATCTATGCGGAGACCGACTCGGCGGCCCCAGCGCCAGCCCATCCACGCGGCAACCCGTCCGCTGATATTCCAGCCTCGACCACAAAGACTGTGACCTACGCAGATCGCGCAAGATCCAACGCAGGCCTCAGCAGCTCCACAGACCCCAGGAAATCACGGAACAGCACGGTGAGCGTGTCGAGCGCCGCCGGCCAAACACCCAGCTCGAATGCACGTGCGCCTTCCGCAAGACCCACGAAGTCGGCCAACACTGCCTTAAGCAGCAACGCCGATCGAAGAATTCTGGCCAAGTGCAACCCACAGACGCTCCTTAACCGCCCGGAGCCCTTCATTCTGCGCCAGAGCCTAGCCAAGCAGATCGACGGCCTCACCCTTGCTTCAATCCCGTCCATCACTCCGACTGCGACAGGATGGGAAATCAACCCCTCCGACATCGCCACCCGCGACATCCTCCTCACTCAGGAGAACGCGGAGGTTACAAAGCGTACCCTTAGCGCCTACTCTCTAGAGATCCCAGTAACCTGGTTTAATTACGCGGTTACGAATGTGCCTACAGGATTTCACAACCTCATCGGAGGCATGACACTCACCGACGCCAGCCTTGTCTCTGAAGAAGCACTGGCTCAAACACACCAATATCCGGTGAGCTGCCGGCCGTCCAGGCACGGAGCCAACCTCGACACTGGCAAGATTACCTGGATCATCTCATTCCTCAAGCCGGTGAGACCCTTTAGGCTCTTTGACAGCAGCGACGTGGCCAAAGTCATCGATAAGAAGACCGCCATCGCCCGACACGATCCCGGATGCCAGGGCTTCTGCAACCCGTCGCGCTGCACCCGCTACGCGCGCTGCACCCACTGCAGCATCCGATTGGACCAGCACTCTGGCCCCTCCGGATCCAACTGTACGAACCCCCCACAGTGCGCGAATTTGCCACGGACCCTTTGATGCCAACCATGCTCGCTGCCCTGCGGTCCCTAAGCGCGTGAATGGCAAATACATCAAACCTACCCGTAAGGAGCTCGACGCCATCCGAAAGCATGGCGAGCTAGCCTTCAAGATAGTCAACACACCCCCGCCCGCACCCCCCACCCCGACCCCGGCCTCTAGCACAGGAGCACCAGTCATCGCACCGCCCAAGCGCAAGCGCGGAGCCGCCGTGACAGCACATGAAAATGCAGGACAGCGGGCGCCGAAGCCTGATTGCGCTCCTCGCGCCGTGAACTCCACCATTCTCCCCCCCCGCACCCCCGACCCTAGAAACGGAAGCCAGATGCTGAGCTCCCCGATGCCCAACTCTGATCCCCCTAGCGATTCTGATGAATCCATGGCGGAGGACGAAGACGAGCTCGCCACTCTCGCACCCTCGGTATGTTAGAACACCAGAACCAGCACCGCGGCAGCAGCCGCAACAGCGGGACCCAACCACGAGAGATGCAGATCGGCTGGGCCAATGTAGGCAAAAGCGCTTCTGCTCACATGACACTTCTCGCAACATCGTTCATACAGGAACTAGACATTATCTGTGCTTAGAAACCCTGGATAAGCACAAACTCGCAAACACAGAACCACCCAGGGTATGACTGCTACTCACCGGTAGACTCCTGGATCTACGACACGCCCGAGGACAGGGAATCCGCCCGCCCTCGAGTAATGACTTACATACGCAAAGGAGCTGGCCTCCGAGTGCAACAAAGGCGTCCTATCCACAGCAGAGACCTGCTTTGGACGGATGTCAACGGTATAGCCATCCTAAACGCGTACAGACAGCCCACTACACCCGAAGTCTTGGACTACGTTACTCATCTCACACCTTCCCCCAAATGTCTCGTCGGCGGTGACTTCAACGTTTGGCACGACATGTTTGAGCCGGGCGTTCGGTCTACCCACAGAGGGGCTGATCTAGCCAGATGGTCATCGGAAAGTAACATGGACTTTATCGGAACCCCCGGCGAGCCCACCCATAACGCAGGACATGTTCTGGACCTGACCTTTTCAAATATCCCCTTCGCCAGCACGATTGTCCGCAAGGATATGCATACCGGCTCCGACCACGAAACGCTCGTTACATCCCTCCCCAACAGGGGGGTCCAGACCCTAGAACAACACCACTACAGAATCCCGGAATCGCAGCTCGGAAAGTTCGCAGACCTGGTTCACCTAGGGGTCTCAGGCCTGCCGGACGCCAGGCACCTAAGCGACGCCGAGGGCATCGAGCACTTCGTTCAGCTTTTCACATCAATACTGGACTCCGCCATACGCACTGCAGGCAAGCCAGATAGGGGAAGAGGTCGAGCTGCGCCATGGTGGACCCAAGAGTGCTAGGACGCACACCACAAACATCTAGTGGCTCAAAAAATATATTAGGCAGTATCAACCCCGGAAACTAGGGAATTTTACAATATAGTGCGGAAGGCCAAGAAGACGTACTGGAAAGACATTATAAACGGAGTAAAAGACAATAAGGATCTTTATAAGATTATTAAACTGATACAAACTCGGGATTAATCTTAAAGCCCCCCCCCTTAGTAGTCAATGGGAATATCGTCGAAGGCACTATGGAGAAGGCCGAAACTCTGTGGTCGGAGGTTCTTAATAGGTTCAGTGTAAGCGATGACCTGGCGCAAGACCCCCTAGAGCCCTGGGACGGTGCTGGCACACTGCCCTGGTCAGACACCATCTCAATGAAGGAGGTTGAAAGGAATACTATAGGTGTCTCTAGCAACTCACCGGGAACGGATCGCATCACGGTCAGGCTACTTAAAGCCTGCTGGGACTTAATCAAACATACACTGTAGGGGTTTTATAGTAGATGCCTAAGCCTTTTACTTCTTCCCCTAAGCCTGGAAGCTAGCGGAGGTAGCCATACTTCCCAAGATGGAGAAAAAAGAGACAGGACATCAGTTCGCTTCTGGAGGCCCATAGTGCTTATTTCATGCGTCTTCAAGGGCCTGGAAAGGATTATCGCCCGCCGGGTTGCATGGACAGCTCTAACACATGGCATCCTAAGCCTCTAGTACGGAGGGGCCCTCCCCAAACGCTCTAATATAGCCTGCTTTATATACGACATCGAACTAACCTTTTCGAAAGGACTGGAAGTTATTATAATTACGATGGATGTCCAAGGAACGTTCGATACGCTACTGAAACGCTGGTTACTCAACCGGATGAAGACCCAAGGGTGGCCGCTAACCCTTCTTAAGCTCATAGACTCCTTTCTTACTAACAGACTGGTTAGGGTCCATCTGGAGGATTCTACTACGCCAAGCTATAGCGTCGCTTGCGGCACTCTACAGGGATCCCCCCTCTCGTCTGTCCTCTACATACTCTACCTAGCGGAGCTTCTATCGCAGGACTCTAATATAAGGTTCGGCTACGCCGACGATATATGCCTCTACAAAGCTTCGATATCGGTGGATATCAATATAGCATCTCTAGCTACCGAGATTAGGAATATCATACATTGGGGAATTCGGAATAAAATCTCCTTTGCTCCAGAAAAGCTAGAGATAATTCACTTTACTAGAAAGAACGGCTTGCGGGCCCTAGATTATATAATCTCCCAGGATCTCGTCATACCATTAATTACTATTTTACCCCAAAAAAGAGGACTAGCCGGCTCTTAAATGGTTAGGAGTATGGTTTAACCGATGGCTTATTTTTTAAAAGATACGTCGCGGAAAGAGCCAGAAAGGCCCAACAGATCGCTCGACACATCAGAGGTCTGGCCAAGACGGTAAACAGCCCTCCAGCATCTGCTTTGAGAAAGGCGGTAATCATCTGCATTATCCCCTCTTTAACGTATAGAACGGAAGCATGGTATACAGGTCGGACGAAGCCTTTTAGGCTTTTCCGATCTGACTGTAGCATAACGGTCAGCGCTAGGGTGGGATAGCACACCGATACACTAGACAAAACTCTCTCCCTAGCCGTCCGAGGCGTCCTTCCGGTCTGGAGGACTACCCCTACGGTTACATTCTACAGGGACGCCGGCATTCCGTCGGCGGAGGCTATGCTGGAGGAAGCCAAGCTACGCTTCGTACTCCGCATTCAAACGGTAGATGAAGTACACCCCCTAGTGCGCAGGATTAACCCCCCCCCATTATCACCTGCGGCCGAGGCGCGGGCTCAAGGCAGGTGGCTAAGACTAAGGTCCAGAGGCTGGGGGGCCTATTCCCACAGGTCCTCAGGCCTACTCTCAGGCCCCCACACTATACGCACAGCTGCCGTGTAGACCCTACAGATAGAGTGAATAAGGAAACGGCTACGGCTGCCTTTAAGACATAGTAAAAATAACCTCCCTCCTAATAACATTATTATCTTCTCAGATAGGTCCAAACAGTATTACAAGAGATAGAAATATGTAGGGTACGGGTATACTATCTACCAGAACAAGAAGCAGATCGGATCTAGAGTAGGCTTAATTAACCCCATGTTATACGTCTTCAATGCTAAAGCGATTAGCGCCTGGAGAGGCCTTCAATACACCCTTAGAATGCCATAGGAAGTCCGATCCTAGTGCTTTTAGATGTGTATAGACAGTACCTCCGTTATATGATGCCTTAAAGCAAACGTTTTAATGTTTTCATAATGGGCGTTCATCGCCTATCAAAATACAATACAGATGTATAATATTTATATCAAATGGTCACCGGAACATACAGGAATCAAAGGCAACAAGGCTGCCGATAGACTAGCGGATACCGGAGCACACACACCCGACTACAACCCTAATCCCGCATCCTTACCTACCATCAGCGATATTGGCTCTATATTTCGTAATCTGCAATCCGGGGCTTAGTAGTCCTGGTGGATTAAGCGTAAGGCAAAACTGTCTACTTACTAACTTAAATGGGATCTAGCCTACCGGGTTGGATTCCCCCCCGAACTAGACCTTCCTAGGAAGCAACTACACAGGCTCCTCGCCATCCGCTTTACTTATAGGGATTTTGCCTAGTACCATAACATGTTCAGGTATGCGAATGCTCTTACAAATACTCCTACAGTGCTGCTAAAGCTCTTATACATTTAGTACACTGCCCAAAGTCTCATAAGCGGTTTAAGGACTAGTCATCACGCCCACCAATCCCTCCAACGTTGAATGCGGAAGGTCTACGTTATCTAACTCACCTCCTATCCAACCCTATGGACTTTATTAAATTCTTGGACATTATAGGCTATTACACTCACCTCCCGGTGAGCCCTAGTAACGGATACAATAATTTCAATCTCTTTTCTTCCCCTTTTTCTTCTCCCCTTTTTTCTCCTTCTTCTTTACCCCCTTTCTCTATACCCGTACTTACATAACAATAATAGCGTAAGGTTGCGATCGAACCCGCTCCCGGTGAGCTTTATTAATCTTCAGTTTAATAAAACGCCCCGGTGATTTGAATACGTTTTATTTTCTTTTAACTACATTTAAGCCTTATGCTTACTGATCTGTCTGCTTTAAAGCTATAAATATAATTGCCCCCCGCCTAAACGGAGTGGAGGGGACGTAGTAGAATTGTCACGGGTTCAATACGTAGTTATGTGGATGCCTTAGGCATCCACCCTCCATATAGTCGGCGCCTCTCCGCCTCCTTCTTCACTCCTTGTAGAATATCATACATCTTACCTAGTACCCATCTCTTGCACCGTGATAATTATTTTATCTAAAAAAAAGGATTAATTAGCCTTTAAATAGTTAAAAAGTGTAATTTATCTAATAGTTTACCTTTAAAAGATATATTGCAAAAAGAACCAGAAAACCCCAATAAATTATTTAATATATCAAAAAATTTGGTTAAAACGGTGGATGGTTTTCTAGTATCTACTCTAAAAAAAAATTATTTACATTATTCTTTTATTAATAATATATTTATTTATTTATATATAGTTTAACGTCTCCATATATAATGGCTAGTTGGATGTGTATCGACAGCACATCAGTCATCTGGGGCATACGCGGAAACGCACCGCCTACAACGCAATGGGCCTTCCACAAGTGTCACAAAGCGATGAAACAACTCGATATCAGGATTAAGTGGTCTCCTGGACATATGGAGATTGAAGGCAATGAGGAAGCAGATCGCTTAGCAAACGCAGGCGCAACTGGGCCCATGGACCAGGCAATCGACAAGCTGCCAACAATCAGCGGGGTTCGAACGATTCGTCCGCCAGAAGCGCCTATACGCAGAGACTAACTGGTGGGAAGAGATGAAGACCTCTCTCTCCGCTGGCTACAAGGAGTGGTCTCCTAAATACAACACAATGGAGCCCAAGGAACTAACACTACCAAGAGCAGTCCTGCACCGACTGCTAGCTATGAAAACAGGCCATGGCGACTACGCCGCTTACCATCAGCGATTTGATCATCAAAACAACAAGCTGGAATGCTCATGTGGCAGTGCAAAGGAACCATATCACTTCTTTAAGTGCGCAATAAACAATCTAAAAGCGTTCAGACTGGCCTCTTGCCCCTGTAGAAATGCAATCTAACAAGCAGGCGATCACATACATCAAGAAACTTATACATACACCTAGCAAGCTCACTCAGCTGATTACCGACTCAGAGTTTTACACTCAGATCTGTCCTAACTACTAAAGGACCCTCAGGAAGGAATCATCTTTTCAACAAAGCCCGCCGCCCCCCCCCCCCCCCCTTATAAACTTATCACTCAACTGATCACTCAAACACACCTCACCTCTAAAAACCGCAAACCCAAGATACAATACAAGAGCCTTGCTGCTCGGCTAAACAAAATAGCAACCCACTCTCGCTTCTTTCTCCTCCATCATAGGGATCAGGAGCCCACAACGAGCCTATCCACCCGGGAACCAAGCTCTACCTTAACAACAACCCGGATCAGACGTACCCTTCTGGAAACAGAAGAGGATCGCACCTGCAGAGGAGCGAACAGCCCCTGGCATTGAAGTTAAATTGCTAAATTCGGTCGCGACGATCACGCCGCTCAAATAGTTCCTTATCTTAGCACGTCTAAATACCCTTAGGGAGGTCCAAAACAGACGTTAATTAATATAAATAAATAAATAAATATAATGGCTAGTTCTAACCTCCCGAAGGGTATTAGCGACAGGCCCGCGATGGAGGCAGGGCCTCCCCGCGTGTCTCCCATGTATAGCCTATTGCTATACTTAATGGTATTTCTAGCGCCCTGTTTTTCAGTCCCTACACCTAGACAGTGCCGTTTTCCGCTACTTCTATAGCCCTCCTCCCTCCATTTGGAGGAGCATCCTTGCTTGCTTTTTTCTAAATTCTATATATTTATAGGTTAACGCTTTTTATTTGTTAGTTTACCTTTTAATTGTAATAGATCTTTAAATGTAGTTACTGCCCTTGGAAAATGTATATACATATAGAAAGCATTTTAATTTGCTGGTTCTTACATTAGGGCGGTGCCTTTGTATAAATACGTATATTGATTATATAGGACACAGCCTATCGCTATACAGTAGTTAAAGAATGACGGTTTTGTCTCGGTAAGCCGTAGCTTTATTAGGGATCACCCGAACTTGTCAGATCATGTGTTTGTTATGCGCAAATGTTGATAGCGAAATATTGCATTACTGTAAAAAAATCCTCGAATAGTTTAAAGTGTGCTAGTATTGCGCGCTCATGTACCTCCAACCTTTTTTAGGGCAATTAGGTGGGTGTTCCAGCTTAGCCGGCCAGGTATAGAACTTGTGCTAAAAGATTTTACAGAATATAAGATGCTTAGAAGTTTTTGTATATCCGCAAAGGTAATCGAATTTAGTATTAGTATAACCAAATCTTCTATGGTATTATACAAAGTCGCTATAAGCTGTTTGGGCAACTAAAAGCTAGTAAAGCAATGTATAAGGAAGGCGGAGTTTTGGAAGCTTCGTTATAAAGTATCCGAATCCCTATTTGCGATAGAATGCCAAAAGTTCTGTAAGGTATCACCTCCACCAATCAAAGGTTACAACGTCAGTAAGGGCCCTTGCCGTTATACCTATTCCGCTGATTATAAACTTTACCGAATAATCATTATCCATGCAACCCTTGTTCGCACTAACGTCAGCTAGCTTATCAGCTGTTTCATTACCTTTAATGCCCATATGACCTAAGGACCATCTAATGCTGACTTTAAACTAGTCTATAAAAGCATGGCATTCAAGGAAGGCCTATTGGGAAGTATTGGATGCGTTAGCCTGCATACACCAGATCACCGACATGCTGTCAATGTACATCCATATATGCTCATTCAAAGGCTGAAGGATTTCTAGTGTGTATTGCAGACCTTTAAGGGCTTTAATTGCTTTAGCATTAAAGATATAGGAGATACTGTTTATCGTTTTGTTTCCTGTTTTAACTAGTGATTGGTTGTGGTATATAGTGTATCCTGTTAGGACCGATTAACACATGAATAAGTCATATCGAAAATGAATAGATTAAGATACGTTTTCCTACATAAACCTTGGCATTTCGGCAAAACTGAAAGCATACAATAAATGTTTGACGAAAGGAGAACACAGCGCCAAAGGTTAGACTACATTCCTCTAGCATATAACCGTAGAGTCAATTAGGAAATCAATGAAGGACGGATCTTAGTATAAAATCAGGAAGCTGCTAGGGATTTGAAGTTCAAAGGAGAGTCCCAGGACTATTCCTTTCCAAAGGATCTCAATAAAGCCAGGCAGTTCTACAAAGGATATGCATTCAAAATTGGAACTGAACACCGGGTCGACGGATACTTTCTTTTTAGAACGGCTGCGTACTCAAAAACAGGGATCACCGACGCATCTCTTCAGAACATAATCACATCTGATTTCGAGCTCGTTCGACGATTCCTATTTAGGAGCGCTGATAAATTAATATTGTATGATTTTTGCAAGGTTTTGCGATGTCACGGAGTATATGTCGATATCAATACAAGTATCGATGATGCTCTCATGGAGGTGTTTTTCCGCAAGAAACATCACCATTGGACTGAGGGACAACTTCTGGAATACCAGACTAATGAAGTCCAACCATTCGTATCCACGAAATGGGCCCACCTTCCTGTCGGACTCGGTCCGAGACCACAAGCCGAACCTCGAGTCGAACCCCCTGCCAAACCTCAGGATGGTGACCCAGCTGGTCACCTAACTTTGCCAAAATTCGGCAAAGTTGTAGGTGGTCCAACTGCTCCTTTCGATACGCATAGAGGACCAGCTCTATTCCACGGTTCTGGGGATGCACGAGCTTCACGTGCACCTTTACCAGGTTTTAGAGTTCCACTGATTGACGCTCCTGCAGGATCACCTGGTGATGATGATGATCCAGATGATGATGACGACTGGGGCGGTGGTAGAGGTGGTGGAAATGGTGGTAGAGGTGGTGGCAGAGGTGGTAGAAATGGGAATCACTCTGATCGTCCCAATCGCAGGGACGACGATCAACGCAATCAGAGCCGTTGCCTTGTTGATCTTTCGAAGATCTACAGAGATGACGACAGATATAAGGGCATTGATGATTCTTTTGAATTGAAGATCTCTATATTTGGGGAACACTGCCGCAGGGTATGTGTACCATCCGAGATGACTATGATAGCCTTCCCAATCATGCTCTCAGGTGCAGCCAGAGATTACTATCAGGCGAACCTCAGCAATCTTCCTGATTCGTTCGACGGTCTGTGTGAGATGATGGTCAAGAATTTCGAAGGACCTGAACATCAACGGAATATGCTCCTCAAGTGGAACAACGTCACTTTCAAAGCCTATATCGAGAAGAGCCCGACTGTGGATCCTCAGGAAGTGTTCAATACGATGATCGCAGATCTACGCTTTCTCCAGCATACTATTCCTATGAATATGCGCGACTCTCAATCATACTACATCAAGATTTTGTCCGCATGCGACGGTGTTCCGGAATGCCATTCTGCGATATGCAATCCTCGTACGACTGTTTCAGAGCTTGTTAACCAGATTAAGCAAACTATCGACTCTTATCTCAAAAGGCATTTCCAAAACAAGACACATCTGCTGAGGCATTCCTTACGGATCGACGTTTCTACAATAGTGCATCTTCGAACTCCTCTTTCCGAAAACCCTATAATAAGTACGCCGGTAGACAACCCTTCTTTGCATCACCCGATAAAAGCAAGGATGACGGTTACTTCCCTGGCTGCAAGAAAAAAGGCTGTAGATACTACAAGCATACCCAGGAGGAGAAAGATTCACTTAAGACGAATTACCGTACCAAGTATAATAATCTCGACAACAAGAGCTTTGCGAAACGATACGATCAGTTCCTAACTGACATCGGGCAAGAAGACGATCAAGAAGATGACAGCGACGATGACGATCATCTTATTGATCAGTACTTTACCGACACAGGCAGTTCTGAAGAGGTTTCCAGGACGTTCTTTGCATCAATGGGTGCTTGTGACGGATCATCAATAGTAACTAATCTCAATAATGCTGCAAGTGCTCATACGTTGACAGCTGAAACATTATACCGCAAGCAACGAGCGATATAATGATGATAAATTCTTCGGTATTATGATCGATACAGGTGCAGCTCAGAGATCAACCGTTGGGTACAACCAGTATCTAGCATGGAAGAAGATTGAGGACGTTGAGTACGACAAGACTACTGCTGGCCAAGTGACAGTCCAGTTTGGTATTGGGGCAACTACCTCAATCGGTTCGTTCTACATAAAGCTCCCATTCGGAGATGTGGAGTGGAATGTAATGGAAGCCGACGTTCCATTTTTACTCTGTTTAGCAGATATGGATAGGCTCAAATTCAAGTATGACAATCTTGATGATGTTGCTATCACTCCTAAAGGCGTCTACCCGGTGTATCGACGATTCGGCCATGCGTTCTTACTATGGAATGTTAATGTTCAGGATTTGATTAATCATTCCATTAATAGTAAGGAATGCTACCTCACCGAAGTTGAACTACAACGAATTCACCGCCGTTTCGGTCACCCATCTGCTCGCAAGTTCCATAAAGTACTCAAGCGCTCCGGACACGACGAGGATTTTGAGGCAATCAAACAGCTTACCAAGTTTTGTCACCATTGTCAAGTGCACGGCAAGTCACCCGGCAGATTCAAATTCTCTCTGCCCGACAAGAACTTTGAGTTCAACCACACGATACTTGTCGATGTGCTTTATATCAACAATGATCCTATTCTGCATATTGTTGACGAAGCCACACGCTTTCAAGCCGCTCGATGGCTAAGCAACGTATCTGCGAAGCATACATGGGACAAACTCCGGGAGTGCTGGATTGACACATATATTGGTCCACCGGAGTATATCACCCATGACGCCGGTACTAACTTTGTCGGAAAATAATTCCAACAGCATGCTATGTCAATGTCCATTCAAACAAAGACAGTCCCTGTAGAAGCACACCATTCTATAGGAATCGTTGAGAGATTTCATGCACCGTTGCGCAGATCTTATGGAATTATCTACGATGAGGTTCATAAACTGGGTATTAGCAGAGCAGCTATACTCCAAATGGCTGTAAAAGCTATTAATGACACTGCTGGACCTGACGGTTTAGTGCCCACTTTGCTTGTTTTTGGCACATTCCCCCGCATCGTTGAGAACAGCCCTCCGACACCTACTATTCAACAACGAGCTGCTGCGATCTCTAAAGCTATGATAGAAATCCGCAAGCTCCATAGCTCTATGCAAGTACGAGAAGCTCTGAATACACGCAACGGTCCCTCTACAACTGCACTTCATGATTTGCTGCCGAATAGCACTGTTTTGGTCTGGAGAGAGGGCAATGGAACAGCTTCTGGTGAATGGAAAGGACCATTCCCACTACTCGGTATGGACGGTGAGACATGTACACTCGACTTACCTCATGGACCTACAAGATTCAGATCCACATCGGTGAAGACCTATTACCAAATTGACCAAATTGATCATATCCCAGGACATCCTGATGGACACGAGATAACTTTGCCAAAATCTGGCAAAGTTCGATCACCTGTTTTTGATACACCTGTCACACGAGCTACGAATCCTGAGGAGCCCCCTCTTGGATTTATCCAAGAACGGCCAGATACCTACACCAATATCTTTCCCACAAGTAGTCATACCTCAGATTCGAGCTCATATACAAGATCAATACCCCGATTGCTTTGTTATCAATCTCAAGGATCCAATCATGTATAAAGAATCCAGGAAGAAGGAGATTGATGGACTGACAGCTAAGGGTGTATTCGAGGTCGTACCACTGTCAGACGTTCCTTCAGGAACACGCATTTTTAAGTCACGATTCGTTGATGAGATCAAGAACGAAGGTATGGACACTGAGTTCCGCAAGTCGAGACTAGTCATTCAAGCATACAATGACATCGATAAAACAACTGTTTTGACACAATCACCGACAATTCAACGATCGTGTCAACGCATTTTAGTCTCACTAGCTGCAAGTACTCGGAAGAACGGTACAGGTGTGTATATTCGAGATATTACTCAAGCATACACTCAATCCACCTCGAATCTACATCGCACTTTTTATGCCCATGCCCCGGAAGAGATGAATCTACCAGCCAATATGGTACTACTTGTTGTTAAACCATTATATGGTGTTCCGGAAGCAGGAAATCATTGGTTCAAAACATACCATACTCATCACTGCGAGAAGCTTAGAATGCAACAGTCCACATATGACCCTTGTCTTTTGCACACTAAAAATGAGGGAACTGGACTCGGCATCGTAGGGCTTCAAACAGACGATACGCTCATCATTGGGGATAGTGCGTTTATACAGGCTGAGGATGAGCAACTCAAGCAGGCTGGCTTTATGGCCAAGGATCGAGAGGAACTAACTCCCGATCATCCATTGAAGTTTAATGGTGTCACCCTCACGCTTAAAGGAGATGACATTTATCTTGATCAACAGAAGCAATGCAACAATCTACAGCTTGTCTCGATAGGATCCATGGACATGCATGGTACACGCGGCAAGGTTCGGAAGCATGCTTCTACACACGAGCAATATGTTGCACAACGAGCCCGCGGAGCATACGTTGCGACTATGTGTCAACCCGAGGCATCTTTCGATCTGTCCATGGCAGCACAAACGACCCAACCTGACAAGGACGACATTGCAATGCTAAACAAGCGTATCAAGTGGCAAAAAGAAAACTCCGCTAGAGGACTCAACTACATACCACTTGATCTAGATTCACTTAAGATTGTTGTCTTCGCCGACGCCTCCTTCGCGAACAACAAAGACTACTCCTCCCAAATAGGCTATGTGATCATCATGATGGATAAACACAACAATGCCAATATCATTCATTGGTCATCCATCAAATGCAAGAGAGTTACACGTAGTGTCCTAGCCTCAGAGCTATACGGATTAGTTCAAGGATTCGACATCGGCGCGGCAATCACTTCTACAGTTAGCGCTATTCTCGGCAAAGAGGTTCCATTAATTTTTGTGCACTGATTCTAAATCACTATACGATCTACTTACGAAGCTGGGAACGACTAGTGAGAAGAGACTAGTGATCGACATCATGGCACTACGTCAATCCTACGAGCGGAGAGAGATCGTTGAGGTGATCTGGATCGATGGACCAACTAATCCGGCCGATGCAATGGCAAAGGGAAAGCCATGCCAAGCTCTCACTGATCTGATTAACACGAACAAGATTGATATCAAGGCAATGAAGTGGGTGGAAAGGGATTAAGGAAGGGATTGATTCTGTTGGCAAGAGGTTAGGGACTTTAAACCAACAAACGGAGGATTTTAATGATTTAACGAATTTCTTTTTAAACCATTGTATTCGAAGTCATAAAAGAGAGTTCCGAGTGTGTGTGAACAAGGGTATTCACTTCAAGGGATTTATTTATTTATTTATTTAGTGTTTAACGTCTCTATATAGAATGGCTAGTTTCTGACCTCCCAAGGGGTATTAGCGACGGCCCCGCGTCGGAGGCATAGCCTCCCGCGTGCCACCCGTGTGTGGCCCGAAGCCATACGTGATGGTACTCCTGGCGCCTGCCCTTCAGTTAGTGCCCCCAAGCAGTGCCGTTTCCCTTTATGCTTGCGGCCCCTTCCCCTCCGTTTGGGTAGGCGTTTCCGCTTTTCTCTCTTCTTCATTCTACGCATACGTAGACTACTGCTTCCCTTATGCGAGGGATGTTTTCGCTTCTGCCGGTTCCTAGAGTCAGCGCTTGTACAACGGCTGAGGAGTGGCGGTTCTGTTTCGGCGAGCCGTGGCTCTACTGGGGACCACCCGAGCTTGTCCGGTCGCGAGTTTGCGATTCGCGAGCGTTAAGGGTGAAATACTGGGTGACTATGAGAAAGTTCTCAAACAGCTCCGGGTGCGCCATTATCACGTTTCAGGTACTTTCGTCCTTCTTCGGGCGGCTGGGCGGGCGGTCTGGCTTCTCCGGCCAGGCGTGGAACTTGCGCTGGGAGATCTCACAGAATACAAAATGCTCAGGGGTTTTTCTTGTATCCGCAGAGGCAGTTAAGCTCAGCGTCGCTATGGCCGAACCTTCTGTGATACTGCGCAAAGTCGCCATGTGCCGTTCGGGCGGCTAAGAGCCGGTGGAGCGACGTGCGGGGGAGGCGGAGCTCTGGGGGTTCGGCTATGGCATATCCGAGTTCCCACTTGCGGTATGACGCCGAAAGTCCAGTATATCTTTTCACTTCAAGGGAATGACTTCAATATAATGGCTACTGTATCAAAGGGGAATAAGCGAATGCGAAAGAGACTAGCTCTTTCAGTAGTGCCTATATAAGGCCTACTACTTTCCTACATAGCTAGCTCTTTAGATAGAATACAATTAACGACGATACAAAGGCTGCATCCTAACGTAATAACTGCTCTTTTAGCACTCCCTACCAGTGCGATTGCTGTATAGCCCGACATTCTTTTTCATGTAACAAGCAAAGGTTAATCCCTTCAATGCAGGACGCTCCCTCAAATGGCGGAAGGAGGTTGCCCAACAGAGCTAGAGTTGTGAGAGACCGCCGGGAGGAGGCGGCCTCAGTGCTTCAACGTAGCTAGCGACGACGTACTATACGTACCCTAAGTGGTGAGCTCTTGGGTCTTCGACCCACTAGTGTATATCACCCGTCTCTAGTACCCCTCGGGAGGTCAAGAGTCTAGCTAGCTCATATAGACGTAAAACAATAATAAATAAATAAATAAATTATACTTCATAACGTGACTTGACTAGAAGTGGGTCATGCCATGATATGGGTCAAAATCACCCCTTTATTTCTTTATTTTACGCGTTTATTTCAACACACAATGGATCAAAAGTCATCAAATCATAATGAATCGGAAGATAATATTCAAAAGGCTATAGAAAGTCTAAAAAATAAACGGTTTTACTTCAATTCGAAGTGCTGCTATTCATTTTAAGATTCCAAAATCAACCCTAACAAATCGAATGGCTGGACGACAATCACGCTCTCAATCTCACGAATCCTTTCAAAAAACTTTCCAACGCGGAAGAGAAGACTCTAGTACGATGGATCTCACGATTGACAGCTACTGGATACCCTGCAACTCCTGGGTTGTTGAAAGAAATGGCTCAAGAAATTCTGAATCAACGCGTCATTTTCGCGTCATCATCTACCCCTCCATCCTTTCAATCAAATCATATAGGTCAACGATGGATCTATAGATTCTTAGATCGATATCCTAAACTTAAGGGAACCTATTCTCGTAAATTGGAATCTGCAAGGCATAAAGAAGCTACATTTGAAACAATTTCAGCGTGGTATTCAACGTTTCGAGCACGAATCGAAGAACGGCATTATGAACTCAAGAATATATATAATATGGATGAGATAGGAATATGCAGTTGGAGAAACGGAATCAACACGTATAATCGTGGATTCTACTCTCAAATCGAATTGGAAGGTTACAGCAGGAAAGCAAGAGTGGATAACTGTATTGGAATGTGTTAATGCGGATGGAGGCTCTTTGCCCCCTATGATCATTTTCAAGGCTCAGAATACCAACACTGCATGGATTCCAACTAATACTCCTCCAAATTGGTATTTCTCAACAAGCAATAGTGGGTGGACTTCTAATAGTCATGGCTTTGAATGGATATGTAAGGTTTTTGAGCCAGAATCTCGAAAAAATATCAGGAGATCAGCCTCGATTATTGATTATGGATGGTCATTCTAGTCATATTACAGGAAGTTTGATTGCTTTCTGCATTGAAAAGGAGATTGATCTTCTGATTCTACCACCTCATTGCTCGCATCTACTTCAGCCATTGGATGTTGGAGTGTATGGACCAATGAAGCGATATCATGCCCAAGAGGTTGATCGATACTCTCGAGCGGGAATACAACGAATACAACGATCTGATTGGGTACAGCTTTTTCAAAAAATAAGAGAAAAAGGTCTTACTTGTCAAAATATCAAAAGCGGATGGAAAGGAGCAGGTTTGAATCCATTTAGTCCTCGTCAAGTTCTAAATAATCTTCCAACCCCGCTTTTTACCACCACCTTCCACTCCAAATACACCAGCAAATCCAGAAGATCTAGATCTTTCTTTGCTTAATAGCTCTCCCCCGAATGATATTGAGCTGCGACAAGCAAATAAGGTATTCAATTCAGCTTTATCCGCTAATAATCTGCCTACTTCTCCAGTACAGAGATATGCAAAGCGAATTACCCATCAGATTGAAAGCTTAAATGCCCGAAAATGCTATTCTTCGAAAGGAACTTCAAGAATATAAAGAGTTACTTGAGACACGAAAGAAACGAAAAAATGGAAAGAGAATAAAATTAAAAGGTGAATTTGTATTTAGTACTGAAGTATTGAAAATCATCGAGGAGGCTGAACAGACACCCTTGCCTAAACGACGACGTGGTAGACCATCTAAGCGTCAAATTGATCAAGTAGAAGAAGAGATGGAAGAAAGAAGAGGATAGTGATAGTTCAGTTGGATCAGTGATAGTTGTAGATCACCCTGTAGCATGTAGGACAAGGTCAAATAAAAAAAATATGATTTTTGTGACCCATATCATGACATGACCCACTTCTAGTCAAGTCACGTTATGAAGTATAATTTATTTATTTATTATTATTGTTTTACGTCTATATGAGCTAGCTAGGCTCTTGACCTCCCGAGGGGTACTAGAGACGGGTGATACACTAGTGGATCGAAGACCCAAGAGCTCACCACTTAGGTACGTGTCGTACGACGTCGCTAGGTTGAAGCACTGAGGCCGCCTCCTCCCGGCGGTCTTCTCACAACTCTAGCTCTGTTGGGCAGCCTCCTTCCGCCGTTTGAGGGAGCGTCCTGCATTTGAAGGGATTAGCCTTTGCTTGTTATATCTAAAAAGAGTGAATGTCGGGCTGTATGGCAATCGCATTGGTAGGGAGTGCTAAAAGGGCAGTTGTTACGTTAGGATGCAGCCTTTGTGAGCACATGCGGGTACTGTATGTGTCCGTTCCATTAGCACCGGCATACATTCGTAGTCAATTCGTGAGATGAATCGAATACGGCTGACCCCCTACTTATGCTTAAATAGCCGAAAAAACTAGCATCTAGAACTAAAATTGTAGGCCAAAATGTAAATTATAGCGCTCGAGTTTGAAATTAAAATATAGGGATAAAGTTTTTTCAACCAAATCACATTTTATATCAAAGAATCTACTCTTCGCAATTTTGTGATTTAGATAGATTCGGCAGTCGCCAAACTAAGTAATATTACAATTTCAATATAGTACTTGCAGATGTTACATTTTTGTTGATACTAAAAGAGATTACTAGCCTCTATCTGGGTTGATTCAAATGCTTAAACATGTTTGAGTTCCTGAATGGGCGAAAGATATGTATACAAAGTCAGTGCTCCTATGAGATGTACCATGCATAATGATTCACAGTCGAGCAGGTATCGCAAGAGTATACTAATACTGGGCCTACAACCTGATATAATGACAGAGTAAAAGATATTGTGGTGGATTATAGGCAGTATATGTATTTTCACAGGTAAAACCAAGTGGCACACAGGAAAGAATTAAGCCTCCATGAAATGCAGTACCTCGAGCTTTTATCTTACAGACATGGCTCCGAAATCCCTGTTGACAACCATAAATCATTTACCAGCCGTAGATCAGTGCCATACAACACCGTGATATTGAAAAATCCCGATCAACAGCTCGAGACTATACAAAGCTGCAATAGAATGTAATTGGAGAACATATCCTGAAGAAAGCCTCACCTACATCAACGTGATAGCCTAGAAGCTTGGATGAGAAAAAGCTTTATGATGCTTCTTCTTGTATTATATTTGTGCATTCGAGGTATAATTTACAGTCATGATTATGACTCCCTTTTTCTACAAAAGCATTCTTCTTGGATCCTCTATGTACTCCTTAACCTTAACAAGGAACTGGACGGCCTCTCTTCCATCAAGAAGACGATGGTCATAGGTCAAGGCCAAGTACATCATAGGTCGAATGACAATTTGGCCATTAACGACAACAGGCTTGTCCTTAATAGCATGTAGACCCAACACAGCGGTTTGTGGGAGATTGATGATGGGTGTACCCATCAATGAGCCAAAAACACCACCATTGCTAATAGTGAAGGTGCCACCAGCCATATCTTCGATTGTAAGTTTGTTATCACGGGCCTGTGAATCAGTCAGTAAAAGCCAAGTCAAGTGTGTTGCAGAACCAAGATACCTTCTTGCCTAGATCTGCAATAGTCTTCTCAATACCAACAAGGTCCATAGTCTCGGTGTTGCGAACAACTGGAGTTACCAAGCCCTTCTCGGTAGCGACGGCGACACTGATGTCAACATAATCCCTGTAGACAATGGTGTCACCCCCATTTGGACCCTCAATAGAGGCGTTTACAGCAGGAATATCGCGCATAGCAAGCACAGATGCACGAGAAAAGGCACTCATGAAGCCGAGCTTGACGCCAGTCTTCTTGAGTACCTCGTCCTTGTAGAGCTTTCTGAAATCCATCAAAGATGACATGTCAACCTCATTAAAAGTTGTTAGAGATGCTGCTGTATTCTGAGATTGCTTCAAACGCTCGGCAATGCGTAGACGCATTCGATTCATCTTAACCTAATCATATCGTTAGCCCGTCAAATGATTAGGAGTAACAGCACTGTTTTCATACACGGCGCTCCTCTCGACTGCCCAACGTAGGTCCGGAACTACTGGATGATGATTCTTGCTTCTTGGATTCTGATGGCTTAGGCTTAGGGGTCTCCTTTGGTGCTGCTTTCTTCTCCGGAGCTGGGGGAGAGATGGATTCCTCCTTGGGTTTCGACTCTTCCTTCTTCGATGGCTCAGGATCCGACGCTGTTGACTGGCCTTTTGATGCTGGTTCCTTTGGTTCCGAAGGGGCCTTTGCTTTATCACCACCCTCCGGAGCACCACCAAGTTCAAGACGGACCAAGTCTTGACCAACGGTAACGGTATCTTCTTCGTTCGCCAAGAATTCCTTGATTGTGCCAGCTTCGGGAGCATTAACAGCTACATCGATCTAATCTTTATTATTAGCAATATATTCTCGAGTACATCTCCGACTATACCGACTTTATCCGTCTCGATCGTGGCAATTTCCTCATCCTGCTCAACATAATCTCCTATTTGTTTTGACCATTGCTTCAGAGTACCCTCGGAGATTGACTCTGCCATCTCTGGTACTTTGACCACCTTGTCGGCATAATTGCGAAATTGTTGGATGACTGGGAATGGGTATCTCAATTGCGGTGTTGCTGAACGTTGAGCTCGCAAAAATCGCGAGGCCGTTAGAACCCTCCTGGTAAGCATTTCGAAAGGAGAGAAAAAGACAAGAGGTTATATTCCGTGAGAAGGAGAGAGCGAGAGAGGGAGAGAGGGGGAGAGAGAGATTCTGAATGAAAGAAGACTTGAGTTGTTTTTTTATTTAAAAAAAAAGCGAAATAAAGAATCTATCTCACAAGGGCAACAAATGCGCATGCGAGAAGAAATAGGTAAGTTCCAAGGCTGCTGTTTTGATTGTATGATGTCTTTTCCGGGTCTCGCGAATTTTGAAGCGATTTCCCGATTTTCGTTCCCGCAGACGCCCGTTCCCGCACAATATTCCCACACCTACCGAGAGAGAGTACGAGAGTAGTAGTACTCCCAAGTCAGTCAACCTCCACTTCACTTACTGAATATTCATCCCGCGACTACCAACCACCAACCGCGGTAAAGACATTCCCGATCAATAGCGTCACTCCGATCACTAGACATCTCGAGTGGTCGGGAAAAGATTATTGTTGTTTTTGGCATTGTCATCTATTTTAAGCCTCAGCAAAGAAAAGATTACATTTGACCCATAATGTCTACCAGAGCTACAGTATCGTAAGTATCACTCTCCTGCCATGTATAGACATAGCCCATTAATGCTGATTTCATTCCGTCCAGGTCGCTCTATCGACGCTCCCTCAAGCTTTCGTTAGATTGGTGTGTACATCGATATCTTTGGAGAGGCCAAGCATTGTACATCAGATCATTATTCGAGGCGCAAAAGAATGTTCACGACCCGAGATTACAGAGGGTAAGTGAATCAATTGGTACAACGGGTGAGGCCTCAACTGATCGTGTGGCTCGCAGGCATTATTCAAAGAGACAGAGGATTTACTTGAGAAGTGGAAGCACCCAGATCCATACCGTCCACCGACTGCCCCTGGAGGTGAGTTTCCCCTAAGCTGGCTGTATACACGTCACATACTTATTATGTTCCCCTTAGGATCGAAATACGAACGAAACCTTCCAGCACCAATTCTCGACCGTAAGTCACATATATGTACCTTATCCATCGTCGAGATCGCCTTATTGACATTTCATAGCTCCACCAAAGATGGTTTTATAAGGGCCTGGGTAGCATATGGCAATGGGGATAGATGGCTACATGGCGAAATTATAACTAGTGGAAGAAACGAGACATTGTACATAACGAGGAAATTTGATAATGTTTCCAGCATGCCTTGGATACCCCTTAAAAGACGAGATCCTACTCTTACCGAATAATTTTCTACGCAAATTGACGAGAATTGGATAAGAAGCAAGAACAAGAGCCGACTGATTTGCCTAGAAAATTGCAAATTGGCGCTGACGTGCAATACTGTTGAGGTGAGGCGCATAGAAATTTCAAACCAGTTGGAAGCTGCATGTTCAAAGCTGGAATAGCAGCCAGCCGAAAAAGGAAAAGCTCTTCACATTGGCGAGTAAGTTCATAACAAAACAGACGCGTCTCGCGTTTAAACTACCGATTTTCAATTCCCACATTTCATCGCATGAGTTATGATGGAAGTAAGATATAGTATTTTTGGAAAATAATGAATAATCATTCGGATTTTCATTCATAAGATTGATTCAGAAAGCAATCCTAATCCATTGCCATGGATTTTAATGTACAACCGGAACGCGAAAAAGTAACCATAAACCCAAACCCATACGACACCCCATTATCATAAAAGCAGACCATCTCAAGCCAACAACCCAGAAGCAAAAATCTATAGCTCTTGACTGGCAGGCTTTCCACCGGCAGCCTTGGCAGTCTTCTTTGGTAGAAGATCTAAAAGAAAGTCAGAAAAGGACATCTTGTCAATGGTGTTTGGAAAACCTACTTTGATGAATGTTTGGCAAGACACCACCTTGTGCGATTGTAACATGTCCCAAAAGCTTGTTCAATTCCTCATCGTTTCTGATGGCGAGTTGAAGATGACGTGGGATGATACGGGTCTTCTTGTTGTCGCGAGCAGCGTTACCAGCCAATTCAAGGATTTCAGCAGCGAGGTACTCGAGAACGGCGGCAAGGTAGACAGGGGCACCTAATAAAGACGCATTAGAAGATGAGGGGTAAAACGTTGATAAATGACTTACCAGCACCAACACGTTGAGCATAGTTACCCTTTCGGAGAAGACGGTGGACACGACCAACTGGGAATGCGAGACCGGCCTTAGATGAACGGCTAAAGATAAAATTAGCATCGAAGACTCGAAAAAGACTTTAATAAATGATTTATGATAATGTGTATTTTTGGGACACATTGACGCAAATTTATTGAAAAAAGACGCGCAAAGTATATGTATCCTGAGGGAAATACTGCTTACGATTGAGCGTTCTTAGTAGAACCTGCCTTTCCACCAGCTGATTTTCCTCCAGTCATTTTGATAGATTTTTTGATTGAAAAAGGTAATTTAAAAACGGGTTGATTGAAGTTGGATGGGTTTGTTTCGTCTTGATATTCAACGAAATCTGGAGGATGTTGAGTCGAAAGTTTTGGTTGTAGAATGGAATTAATTGATTGAGGAAGAAGAGGAATCTTATAAGCAGATGTTAGTGATCTAAAATTCATGTTCCAACTTGAGCTTGGGCCAATAATATCCTTCCTTCCCAATGGCATGGGCTCAAACCAATCAGATCGCTCCTTCCCTTTTTCCTTGACCATTGCTGACCAATTGTATCATTATTTTCTTTTCCAAGAACGCCAAGAAATCTTTTGATAAATACAAAGTAGGATTAGCGTCCAAAAGCTTTAGCTTCTGATCCTACTGTGGAATCTCAGCGCCATTCTGCTATTAAAGTTCCTTTTCCCTTCGATCCTACTCTCGACATCAAAACTCTCGACAACCCAACTCAACGAAATACGCCCGTCTTTACATTTACAATCACATCCAACCACTTTCAACTTACAACTTACACCTTTCTCAATCCAACCCACATTTAAATTTCAAAATGCCACCAAAGGGAGTCGCAAGCAAGGCACCAGCTGCTACCAAGGTACGTGTTTACTCTATGTCTAGTATTTGACATCAAATTCAATTCTTCGGATTTGGTTTCTAACCTTTTGAAAAAACACTATAGGCACCTGCATCTGCATCAAAGGTCCCAGCTAAGCAAGATGCTGGCAAGAAAACCACTACCGGCGAGGGAAAGCCACGCAAGAAGAAGGGACGCAAGGAGACCTACTCTTCATACATTTACAAAGGTATAGATCCACTTTCGCTTTCCGGTCGCGTTTTGATACCAAAATTACGCGTCGCATCCACACAACAATAATTACTAACATTTTCATTTAGTCCTCAAGCAAGTTCATCCAGATACTGGTATTTCCAACCGTGCCATGTCTATCTTGAACTCCTTTGTCAATGATATCTTCGAGCGGGTCGCCACTGAGGCTTCCAAGCTCGCTGCCTACAACAAAAAGAGCACCATCTCATCAAGAGAAATCCAAACCTCGTATGTGCCTACTCGACCTCATCATCCTTTTCCACTAACAATTGCACAGTGTCCGTCTCATTCTTCCTGGTGAACTCGCAAAGCACGCCGTCTCTGAGGGTACCAAGGCTGTCACCAAGTACTCTTCATCCACGAAATAAGTTGTCTTTTCTTTGGGGTTTTAGGGGGATATCGGATATGCTTGAGCTCTGGAGTCATCTATCAGATGATGCCTGTTGTCATTCGAGAACCTTGGGGTTTTCTTTTTAATGCGTTATGGATGGTCTGCTTTTTATGGGGCAAATGTCTTCACGGTCTGTTTTCGGGGTACGTGGCTGTACAATAAACAAACGTCTTCACATCAGAATAGGGAATTGGAAGACGAAATTCAAACATGAACTTAATTCACCTTCACCTTCCAGTTTGATAAAATGTGATAGATGTATCCTGTTTTATTCAGATAATCACGGAAATAGAAATCGACTGGCTCTTCGAAAACTTCGAACGCACCATACAATTTTTATTATTAATAACCCTACATAGCCTGACCTTCACCGAACGTTTATTGAGCAGCGAATCGAACGCTCAAGATTCCACAAGATTGCACGATCGAGTGTTTTATTTGCAAACCCATTTTTGACGACTTCAAGATCTCTTATCCCAAACCGGCTTTGGTCGTTTTAACAACATGGGAAACCGGTTGGAGGATTCCTTTATTATCTAGAGCACCGAGAGCTGTACCGGCACTCCAGCCCATCTTCTCCAACATCGCTCTTCCTCTGTTCTCAACGCCCAGCTCAGGAGCCGAGGCGCCGACTACATCCCCATCACGATAACTGGCAGCACCAAAACCTCCACCACCAGCTCTACCACTTCGCCTGGATGCAGCACCCGATTTTTTTCCTCCCACATCATTACGAGGAAGGAAGCGTCGCGAAAGTTTTGACACTTTAGCTTCGTAGGCACGGTCACCATAAACTGTTGTTCTTGAAGTGCGATACAAAATCGGATAACGCTTATTGCCTAGACCGGCTGACTTAGATTTCAGCTTGAAAGCATTGGCAATTTCGTGAACGAATTTACGATTGGCTTTGTCCATTGCAGGAAGAGAAAGCCTGTAGAATGTTAGCATAGATTGAGATGAATAGAAAAGCTACTTACGTGGTATTACCACCCTGCAAGAACTTCTTGATCTCTTCCCTGACATCATCAATACTCATCCCTTCCTTATATCTTGCCTTCATATCGGGTTTGCCATTCTTCCCGTTAGTAGACCTGCTGCACGTAATATCTCACGCTCTTGCTTTCTCTCCTTCTTGACTCGATCATTGTTCCATGCCGATTGCATCGAGGCCTCAAGCTCCGAATCGGATATATCATCAAGAATCAACTTACCTTTGCGACCTTAGGTTTCTTTTTGAGACTGGGCCGATCAAAGTCCATTACATCAAATCCGTCGTAAGCATCGGCCAATGGAGCTGCGGACGGGAACTTGCCTTGGCGTCGTTGTCTTTCAATTTCTACCTCTTCTGCCTGATAGTATGAAATTGTTGAGATTAACCACAGGAGCCGCAATTTCTTCATCCTCATCATCGACATCATCATCGAATAGTAAAATTTCGTCTCCATCCATACCAAGCTCCTCCTGCTTTACTCAAAAGCCTTGCAATTTGTTCATCATCCATTCTGTCAATCCTTCTTTGAGCTAGATCGTCATCATCATCATTCATCAGAATCATCATCGTCATCGCCAACATCATCAGAATCATCACTGTCTTCGTCGCCATTGCTGTCAAATTCAGCCATCAACTTCTCTTCGGCTTCAAATGCCTCGAGGAGAGGTAGTGCGCCGGAGTCTCGTAATACATTCAGTGGAACCCATCTGGCTTCATCTACATCCTGGTGCTCCCAGACAACCAGGTATTGTACACCGCCCGTACGATGCCTTTTGGACAAAACAGTTTGAACCTTGCCTCGAGCTTCATCAGACGTACTTAGATCATCAAGATCTTGTAGTTCCGTTCGACTCCATCCATGTTGTTCAGGGTGATTGGGATGTTGGACATCATCTACAGAAGAGTCATCTTGCCAAGCCGCGTCGTCACCTCCCAACTCACGTTTGTTGAAAGTCTGACTAACATCGTACATGCCTTGTTCCTGATCCATATTTGCAATATAATCTGCGATCATTGCATCCTCTTCATCACTATCATCAGCCTTTCTGGTTGGTCGTCGATCTCGCTTGGCGCGACCTTGTTGCCGACCTTTGTTTTGACGCTTGGGTAGGATTGCCTCAAAGTCAGGAGAAGGTGATTTTGCCCTCTCATGTGGTATCGCACCCAGAAATGTCTCCTTGTTTAAAGCCTCAGCCAACTCTGGCGGGATAGACTCTAAGGATGCCCTCTTTTTCATCTAAAGTCTCTTCTAATAACCTGCGTTGCTCAAGAAGCTTGTCATCCAACATTTTAATCTTGGCATCTATTGGATCCGCGCCAGGTGAAAGGTCATTTTCGATTCTAATATCTCTTCTTTCTGATTGACCACGTCCATGGAACAGGATGACTTCTTGGCTTGAGTCAGACCTAGCTGGAGAGATTGAACGTAAACGCGGAGGGGAAAGACCCGTCTCAACAGGATTGCTACCATTGGTATCTATCATGAATGATGAAGACGGTGCTGCTATTTCTTTCTCACCATCCGTCGTTGGTACGTCTTTTAACAAGAGTTCTCCAGGTAGTTTTGCAGACTCCAACGTCATGCCAGCCAAAGCCTCCTCGGAATCTTTGATAAGATCAGGTGGTTTAAACTCCCCAGCACTTACAAAGCTGACCTTTGCATCCCTCAATCTTTGATCAGAATTTCCAGTATGAATGATGGCGTTCGGTATTGCGAGCTTCTTCTTGAAGGGTGAAACCTGTGATATGTCAATCTTGTTAGTCTTAACCAAGATGCTGCTGAAGCAATCGCAATGAGTATTGATTGTAAGAAAGAATATGTGAACATTACCAGCATGAGGTCTTTGGCGAATATATGCGCCTGCAAATGGTATAGAGAAGAAGATGCAGGATTAGGAGAAGTATGACCACCTCTGGGTGAACTGAAATTCCCTCTCCCATGAGCGCCACGGCGTTTGTTTCGTGGCATAATAACTTGTGTGCGATATCACGACGAAATCGAGATAGGTACAAAGTTTAGAGAAGAAGCTTGCATGTATAGGTTCATAGGATCGATGTTCTAGGTGGTAATTCCAAATACCTAAATAAAAGGTGAAGAAAGAATTAGCTCGGTCTATATTGTAGGACGAAAATCAACGAAACTATTAGGTAAGGGAATGAACAATCATAAGCTTAGCAGTACCTAGGTAGATCAGGAGGGACTAGGTAGGTAGATAGATATGTAGGTAGGTACTGGGTAGATAGAGAGGTAGATAGGTCGGGAAAGGTAAGATATTCTTGTGGGATAAGATGGGATGGGAAAGCTTAGTACCGATATATCCAAAACTTGAATTAGGATAACAAAATAAACTATTACCTATTTGTTATTTGTTATTTGTTATTTGTATTGTTATTTGTTATTTGTTATTTGTTATTTTTATTTGTTATTTGTTATTTGTTATTTGTTATTTGTTATTTGTTATTTGTTATTTGTTATTTGTTATTTGTTATTTGTTATTTGTTATTTATTATTTGTTATTTATTATTTATTATTTATTATTTATTATTTATTATTTATTATTTATTATTTATTATTTATTATTATTATTTATTATTTATTATTTATTATTTATTATTTATTATTTATTATTTATTATTTATTATTTATTATATTATTTATTATTTATTATTTATTATTTATTATTATTATTATTATTATTATTTATTATTTATTATTTATTATTTATTATTTATTATTTATTATTTATTATTTATTATTTATTATTTATTTTTATTATTTATTATTTATTATTATATTATTATTATTATTTATTATTTATTATTTATTATTTATTATTATTATTTATTATTTATTATTTATTATTTATTATTTATTATTTATTTTTATTATTTATTTATTATTTTTATTTATTATTTATTATTATTTATTTTTATTCTTTATTCTTTATTCTTTATTCAAGTACTACTAGGTAGCTCTAAGCTAGCCGCCCGAACGGCTCATAGCGACTTCGCGCAATACCATAGAAGATTTGGCCACACCGACGCTGAGCTCAACTGCCTTTGCGGATACGCGAAAACTCCTGAGCATCTCATGTTCTGTGAGATCTCCCAGCGCAAGTTCCATACCTAACCGGCCAAACCGGAACGCCCACCTAGTCGCCCTAAAGAAGAACGGGGGTATATAAGCGCAATATTAGCACACCCAAGCTGTTCGAGGATTTTCTTACAGTAACTTAATATTTTGCTATCAACGCTTGCGCACAACAAACGCGCGATTCGACAAGTCCGGGGTGGTTCCCAACAAAGCTACAGCTTACCGAGACAAAACCGCCATTCTTTAACTGCTGTATAGCGATAGGCCGCGCCTTATATAATCAGCGTACGCATCATACAAAGGCACCGCCTTAATATAAGAACCGGCAAATTAAAGTGCTCCCTATATGCACATACGCCTTCTAAGGACAGCAGCTATACTCAAAGATCTGCTACATTTAAAAGGTAAGCTAGCAAATAAAAAGCGCTAACCTATAAATATGTAGGATTTAGAAGAGAGCGAGCAGGGACGCTCCTCCAAATAGAGGGAGGAGGACTACAGGAGTAGCGGGAAACGGCACTGTCTAGGTGTAGGGACTGAAGGACGGGGCGCTAGGAGTACCATCAAGTATAGCAACAGGCTATGCACGGGAGGCGCGCGGGGAGGCCCTGCCTCCGTCGCGGGCCCGTCGCCAATACCCTTCGGGAGGTCAGAACTAGCCATTCTATACGGAGACGTTAAACTGTATATAAATAAATAAATAAATTACCATTATTATTACTATTACTATCCTATTACTATTACTATTGCCTATTACTATTATTATTACTATTACTATTACTATTATACTATTACTATTATTATTACCATTATTATTACTACTATTATTACTATTACTATTGCTATTACTATTACTATTATTATTACCATTATTATTACTATTACTACTATTATCCCTATTACTATTATATATTACTATTATTATTATTATTATTATTACTATTACTATCCCCATTACTATTACTTATCCAAATAAGGTTATATCAAATTAATAAAGCACACCTACATTAGCTGCCTATAACACTCAAACTTACCTAATCAAACTCTCCTCTCCCACTCCCGTTCCCACTTCCCCATAGGTACCAAATTATCATACTCTATCTATCATACTCATACTCATACTCATCATACTAACGTCCATCCATCCTACCATCCTACCATCCTACCATCTTATCATCCTCTTATACTCACTTCCACTCCCTCATTCCCTCATTCCCTCATTCCCCTCCTTCTCTCATATACTCTCTCAAACTCCACGAACAACGATAATCATACAATAATACAATACATATCATCTTCCATTTCTCAGCCTCTCAACTTGTCAACTTCATAAATCTATCATCTTTATTATAATATTTCCAATTCAATTCAATTCAATTCAATTCAATTCAACTCAACTCAACTCAACTCATCTTTAGTCTTGTCTTACTTGCATTAACTGTACCTATCTTATCTATACACTTCAATATAGATTTAATTCGTCAGTAATTGGTTCGATCGCTCCTCACATCACTTGTACTGTTCTGTCTCCCGCCATTCCTGACTCCAACACTCGTCAAGTCTTATGTGCATTCAACACAATTTAGGCACAAACCATAGTCGCATTCAGCCATGACGACGGTTGATCTAGGTCGTTACAAACGCTTTGTTCAGTATTTTTGGGATCCTGAACCTACCAACGATCCCGCATCAAAGTCACCTATCTGGTGCTTAGGAGAAGAATACCTAGTGCTGGAGAAGTCATCCACTTCAGCTCCTGTTACGGATTCTCCTCCTCAAGAAGGAGGGTATTTACCCGCACAATCTCTACCCGCCGTCAAGTCTACGACTCCACCCGATAGTAAAGTTGGGAGCTTTGAATCAGGCTCAGCTTATGATGATTGCGATACATCCAACATAGATGGAGGATGGCCTACTGCATTCCTTGATGATTTCGAAGCCAAGATATGGCTCACATATCGATCAAACTTCCCAGCGATACCTAAGTCTCAGGATCCAAAAGCCTTATCTGCGATGTCACTATCAGTACGACTGAGAAGTCAGCTTGTTGACCAAGGCGGCTTTACATCTGACACTGGATGGGGTTGTATGATAAGGTCCGGCCAGAGCCTATTAGCTAATGCTCTCCTTACTCTGAGGATGGGCAGAGGTTCGTCTTCTCCTTGTTGCTGTATTTGGTACTTGTGCTAATCACATCACCTAGGATGGCGCCGCGGCTTATCTAGTAACGAAGAACGCAAAATCCTGACTTTATTCGCCGATGATCCTAGAGCCCCTTACTCAATTCACAAATTTGTTGAGCATGGTGCAAGTGCATGTGGAAAGCACCCTGGAGAGTGGTTTGGACCATCTGCCACTGCTCGTTGTATCCAGTAAGAGCACCATCTAGGAGAACTTAGGCCAACTGCTGATTAGACATAGGGCCTTGACCAATAATCAGGCTGAATCAGAGATGCGGGTGTATATTACAGGTGATGGATCAGATGTATATGAAGATACTTTCATGAGCATCGCAAAGCCAAATAATACGGACTTTACGCCGACTCTCATCTTGGTGGGTACTAGGCTTGGGCTTGACAAGATAACTCCTGTCTACTGGGAGGCGCTGAAGTACTCCTTACAGATGCCTCAATCTGTGGGAATAGCAGGGTGAGTTGCATTTCTGTGCAAAATCATTGTGATAATATAATAATCTAGTACAGGGGTCGCCCTTCCTCGTCGCACTACTTCATTGGTGTGCAGGAGTCTGACTTCTTTTACTTGGACCCTCATCAAACTCGACCAGCGCTACCATACAAAGATAACGTGGAAGACTATACTACCGAAGATATAGACTCATGCCATACACGCCGGCTTCGACGACTCCACATAAAGGAGATGGATCCGAGCATGCTCATTGCATTCTTGATACGAGACGAGAACGACTGGAAAGAATGGCGACGAGCCGTCAAAGAAGTACAGGGCAAGGGTGTGATTCATGTTGCAAATAAAGACCCAGCATTGTATGGCCTTGGAGGAGAGCGGGATGGGGCTATTGACGAGGTTGAAACATTTGACGATGACGATGATGATACCATATTGGATGGTTAAGGCGCTGGGGTAACAACATATTTGAGGAAGCTTGGGCATGTCAGGCGTTCAGGGCAGTAGGATTCTATAGAAATAGGCTTAATTTATTATCATGTCAAATTTTAATCTTGCAGACACCTTTGTCGAATCTCAATGCATTTCAAAAGCCCTATCTATATTCATACATTCTTCTCTAAAATGCCTCATTTTACAAGTAAGGGTATAAAGCCAATAAAAACCACACCCGATGCACCAAATAACCTACCCTCTATCTCTTCTTCTTTGGATTGCCGGCTTTCTGTACAGGTTGAGCATGGTCAAACTCTTTAATATGGTTGAAGAGCTTGCTCTTTGAGGAAAAAGATTCGAGACATGTCACACATTTAAACTAGAATTTTATTAGCATCAAGTGACCTATGTTGACAGACAAGTGTTCCAATAGTCCGGGGCTGACATTTAGGTGGTTCTTTTGGTTCTTGAAATTCAATCAGAGGATTGAAATGTTTCAAATGATCAACCCATCCTCACAAACGTGTAGCTTTTCAAACAGTGAAAATCTTGTATCTGGTCTGCTAGTGCAGACTATTGGACACAGACCAGGACAAACAACTTACATTTTTGTCCCTGCTGCTCGGCAGTCTCTTTTTGAGCAGCTTTTTTGGCACGCTTAGCCTTGGCTTTGCCGAGAGGTTTCTTCGGAGTTGAGATGCTAGAAGCATCTTGTTCCTTATCATATTTTGATTCCTCGGATTTGATGGGTGTTTCATCCTCTGATAATTCTCCTGCTAATCTTTGCTCGATTACAGTTCTGGGTGCGTAATCATTGTTAGCGCTCTCAGGGTCAGAATCAGTTTTGACTGTATCCTCCGGCCTACTACTAATAGGCGAGTCATGATCGTACATCGAAGGATCCGCTTCTCTCCTCTCTGTCAATCTCATCGTGAATAGCGGACTCACACTTCCCATTGTCCGATGTAACTTCAAGCTTTTCGAATTCATCATCAATAGTACTATTTCCTGGTTCTAATGGTGTATCCAAATGAAGGGATTTGTTTTCTTTGCGCATTTGCTTCTGGATAGCTTGTACAGCCTTGATATGCTTTTTGCTTTTTGTATGAGCCTCGAATTGGTTCTCACTTTTGAATATCTTGTTTGCAAACAACGCACTCCAATACTTCAACCTCGGATTCTTCGGATGATTCTTCAAAAGCTTCCTCGGTATCACCTGGTTTTGCCCAATCGGGAACTACGTAATTGTTCATCTTGGCCTGGTTTGCCGCTCGTGAACGAGCTGCTTGAGCCGACGCCATATCCCGTAATACTTTCTGTCTTTCCGTCTCTGTTTGGGAGTTCGGGGTAAAGCGAGGGTCTCTTTTTCGAACAAACAAAACAAGGTGCCTGACGGCATCATTGAACTCTGCTTTGGCATCATCCCTGAACCTTTTATTTTCCTTTTCTATCAACCGACGGGTTGCTCTGTCAGGCGCATCAGAGGTCCGGTAGAGGTCTTTCCATGCAAAGGACTTCTGTGTAGTAAAGCTTACCCAAGATCTGTAAAATGCTTTGACTACATCCTCATATTTATCGTCGGCGCTCCCAAAATCAGGGTAATCGACTTTTTCAAGACCATCCCAATCGGATGCTTCATTTTCCTCTTTTGCTAGAGTTGCGAATGTCTCACGAAGTATGCCGAAGAACCCATTTGGAGCATCTGTGAAGGGAGTACTTGAATCAAGTTTCCCAATCAAGCTTATAACATGTGCAGCGCTTGTAATTCGAACATTTTCTGCAAAATCGTCTTCTGCTGGATCACCACCTCCTAGTATTGATAACCGATGAGAGTCATACCAGGATCTTTCTTGTGGATCCGACAAGACTTCGTAGGCAGATTGTATTTTCGGCAAACTTTGCGGTGGCAGTTTCGACGTTGCCATAATTTCGATCGGGATGAAGTTCTAGTGCCTTCTTTCTGTAAGCTTTTTTGATCCTAAAGGCATGACATCAATCTTGGGATACTGGCAAATTGAAAGCTAAGCTCTTACTCGTCATCTGAGGCCTGCCGTTCGACGCCCAATAATTCGTAGTAACATGTTTTCATGACCCTGCCATTGTTTTGTATATCTCCCCGCGAGGAAGATGATTCTGCACCCATTGACTATGATGTTGATTATAGCCACCGGAGAGAAGGTGAAATCAGAGATGTACGGAGTAAATGAAGATAGATGTATGAAGTTTATTGTTTTGTGTAGTGATTATAATACTAATGAACTTCTCATTCTTCACAGATTACCCTCAGAAAAAGTGCAATGAGTAAGTAGTACCTGACCTTGAAGCTCCGCGATGCGATTCGCATTACTGCATTACATAAGCATCACTATGCAAGGACCCGTGGACTGAGCGATAGATATGTTACACCGCCTTAGTTTTGCCATCTGCCAAATTTATTCTACCTATCTAGAACCCTCGGGTATTCATCCTTACGAGCCAAAGCGGTGTAACAACAATTAGCCTATACGCCTACTTAGCTAGTTGACCATTCTCCTGTGGAGGTAAGGACTACCTAGTAGGTCAATAGGCCGAAAATATTGATATAAATATACTAATGATTGCCCAAGTGATGATCAACAGATTGAATTGTATACCTAGTAGCTTTTATCATTTGAGCAGCACACGTGGTGATGAGGCTCAAGACAGTTGGTGCAACAATACCAAACCTTAGGCAGTAGGTGGGTAACTCATTCAACTCACTCGAATAGAATCTAGATGTAAATACATCCAAAGTACATCTAAAATACCTTTAAAGTACGTCTAAAGTACGTCTAAAGTACGTCTAAAATACATCTAAACTACATCTTCTCTCTCATCTGATCCACATTTGTGCTGGTACACAATTTTGGATCACCGGGATAACTAACTTTTCATTTTCTTTTCCTTTAATTGGTCAATACGAGTCAAGACATTTTTCTGATAGAATACTAGGTAGGTAGATAGATTGATTGATAGCAAGTAATTAACTACTAGGTATCTTCAGCTGCGACTATAATCCAAATACAGAGTGGCAAAGAAGGAAAATGTCGCAGATCTAAATAGAAACCTAGTATCTATTTCTAAGGTTACCTGGTATCTACCTACCTAGATAGGTAAATTAGATGCATAGTTCTACTGTAATATTGAAGAGATTATTATAGATCAGACATCATATATCATATATACACAGTAATCCAAGCTTACTAGGTACCTATAGTTCCCCCCTTCCCCCCCCCTGAATAGATGTTATATGATGAATCCCCTCTGGTTGGCTTCACCTGAATGGCTGAAATCGCTTGCATAAGCCAGATTTTGGTCATTTAGCCAGTTGAAAGTGACATTTAGCAAGTTTTCATCCTTGCTTTTTATAGCAAAATCGAAGTCGAATGATAAATTCTACTCGCTAGATTTATATGGACCAACCCATATTTTAACATTTATTCAGGGGAGGGGACTGTATGTACCTATCTAATAGATAATACTAATTTATTATAATATATATTACTTGTACTGTACTCTTCTTCTCGTTACTAACCTATCATCACTCCTTCAAAACCTCATTTTAAATTCTCTCTTCCAAGTTGGCATCAAGCTTTATTAATGGCTTTGGTGTTTAAGACTGAAGCTTCATAGTTGAGGTATTTGCATCCTCCAATACCTACACAGGTACTATCTATTAGGTAGTCTTCCCCTTAATATCAACAATAATAATCTCATCATCATAACCCACCCCGTTTGCTCGTTTTCAAATAATGCCATATGAATTTTTTTTCTCGATAGCTCTATAGCAGACAAAGCGAAAATTTGCAACAGCAACATAAAACATTTGCCAAGTGCATAATTTATCATGAAATTTGCCAAAGAATTCAAAGATGCCCTTGCCAGAGAAGGCTTCCCGCCACGTTGGGTAGATTCTGCAATTCCATATGGTCTACTCAAGAAGTCCCTTAAAAAGGTTAGTCGGCATTCCTTGAAGGAGAGTAAAAGCTAAGATGACCTCAGATTGCTAGCGAGTTAGCAGCGTGCGGTCTTGATCCCGCCGCGCTTGCGAAGTTGAGAGAGATTTCCAGTACTGGCCCTGCTTACTTGTATGACTTCAAGGGTATGACCAATATTTCATGCTTTTCATGCGGGGATATTAACTCTAAAAAGGGTCGAAGTTCAGGCCCACCCTCATTTTACGGCTTGAGCAAGGAGTTACCGTTGATGCTAGGCTGTCAGCTGATACGAGGAAATATCTTGAGGATTTGGTAAATCACCACCAGGAATTTTCCGATGTTTCACTAAGTGATGTCACCGGTCGTGACAATGGAGACATTTCTCTCGAGTAAGTATATTTTTCTGGGGGTCCATTGCACAACCGCTAATGTGACTTACAGAGACTTGCCGACAGAAAGCGGGACAGAACGACCTCTTGTCCGTGAGGTTGAGGTGCCTCTTACTTTTGACGCAGAATTCTTCGGTCTTTTGCAAGGAGATGTTGAAAATCTAGATGCACTCCAAGATGAGGAACAGAAGGCTCTGGTCGCCGAGGTTGGTGATCTTTCAAAAGAGCTCATCAAACTCAGCGAACCTTCAAGGTTCAAAAAGACCGACCAGTATCGATGGAGAGAATTGTTTGATATTTACCTACAGGCTGGAATCTTCTTCTCAGATCTTGAAAAGGATCATGGTAAGCGAGATAGTGTGGCTGCGTTGAAGCGATTACAGTAAGTGTGCAGATTCCTCTAAGTATATAGGATCATTTGACTGAAAAAAGTTTTGGCAGGTGGTTCCAGGGTGAAGTAGTTAAGAGAGGCATCGTAGATACATTCAAACTCCCTACTAGCCGGAAAGCATGTACGTATATTGGATTCTGGTGTCCTTCAGACAAAGGGTGCTAACCTTAATAGTGAACCAGTTCATAAGCATCAATGTCACGCTATTGCGGAATCTCCAGTTCCAGGAGATCAATCAGAAAGCCATTACTAAGATATTAAAAAGTAAGTTCCATATTTGTCCAAGTTTTTATGGTTGAATGCCGAGTACCTCTCCAACTTGACGTTTTCTCGAAGGTTAACTAATAAAACTAGAATTTGACAAAAGGACAACCCTTGGTGCTAGGCAAACATTCCCAAGGTTGATCCAGTCCGACGCTATCATGACGGAGGCGATGGCAAGATCAGTTTGTGCACAGATGACGCAAGATCTTGTTCAAATAGTGCCCCAGTTGAGTGACTATACGTGCCCCGTCTGTCTTGCCATAGTTTGGCGACCAATAAGAATGGGTTGCAACCACGTATTGTGTGTTCGGTGCACAGTGTTCATGCAAAGGCGTGGGACGAATGCTTGCCCCTTATGCCGAGAGGATGTTATTTTGAAGGCAGATCAAGGTAGGCTAACTATAGTAAAATTAGTATAGTGATATGATTCTTAGCTAATACGCATAGATAACATTGATGAAAAACTCTCCAAATTTCTTCGGAAGAATTTTCCCAAAGAGACGAAGGAAAAGCAAATTGAGCATGAAACGATAGATGGCAGGGAGAGGTTTGGCATATATTATACTCACCCTTCAGAACAAACACCTTTACAAAGATATTGCAGTATCATGTAACAAGAAGCATTGGAAATTCGCTCCAGCATTGTTTGTTGCCTTTGGCGGGAGTAGGATTAGTCTAGACAGCATGTACGGGCGTTTTGTTTTCTCCATGATATCCAGTAGTGGCGATGCGAAGATTTTGATTTTGAGAAACTAGGATATAGCTGCATGCATATCATTCATTCATGTATACCATCAGTGCACTGTGCCGAGTACAACATAATATATCCATCCGTGATGTTCCAATTCGACAACATTCACAAGAAAACGAACCCATCAGTGTCCCATGCCTCATCGACGACTTATGGAAATTATATCCATCTGCATTCATGGACTGGAAGTGGTTTGCTGCACTTTAGGAGGCATTTGCAACTTGTTTGTAGATAGATTGATTGTACAGTACTCAAGTACTTCTTCCTTCCCATGAGATTGTCAGTATTGTTATATCATCAGCATGTACGGTGTACCTAGTACCTACCTAGGACTTGGCCTATGTGCTTTGGCGGGGTAATATTTTGGAAAGTTCCTGGGGTTCATATATCAATACCTGGGTGTAGGTATATATCAATAGGTATAAAGGACGTACAGTAAGATTATGGATACTCTTTATTCCGTTCCGTACTAGAGTAATTTTGATTTTTGATTTTTTGCTCTTTACAAAGATGTTTACTTGAAGTTTAAGTGGAGATTTAAATCTGCATCTGCTTAGTAATTTCTTTCCTTATTCCAACATTGTTCATATCTCCAGCTATGATGTACTTATTACTCTACCCGACTCCATACTCCGTACATACATAGGTCCGTAGGTAGATAGATAGTACCTATTGGCAGAATAATATCTTATTGATATTTGTATTTATATTTACCCGTATCTTCGAGTACTTTTACAATCAATTCTTATATTATTGTGAAATTCTCATCCTCAAGAAGAAAAACTCTATGGACGACAAAATCAATCATATGAAATCTCATTGTCATTTCATAGGCAGGATGTATGTTTTCTCTTGTCAATCCTCAAGGTAGAGTAGAAGAATATTACTCCAATCTAGGTAATGATTGATTGAACGTCTGAACGTCTGAACGTCTGAACGTCTGAACGACCTACCCTCTCGCAAGTAGAATACCAAGTTGTCATATTTCACGACTCATAACACTCCCAACGACACATCCTATTTGATTCGACGTATAAATAAGTTTTACCTCACATATTCGACGTTTGATCTTGAGAATACAACTATCATTAGAAGAATCTTATTACTGCCATGCCTCTCAACGATTCCGCAAGCCGAGTCTCTGCTTTTACCTTTCTCCCCGATGAAATTTTGCAGCAAATACTCTACTACATCTCTCCGCACGACAATATCTCGACTGTCCAACTTGTTTCGAAGCGCTTCAACCGATTGGGGAATGCGCCGTTACTTTGGCGACACCACTGTTGCGCACTCTTCAAATACTGGGATACAAAACATTCTTTTAGCCAAAAGGTCGCGGGTTCTGTAGGAGATGTGGATTGGAAAGCTTTATACATACATCGAGACAATGTAGACTCAAGAACGACAAAAGCTTTGAATAACCTCCTTCAAAGTCGAGCCAACCGTATTGCGAACTTTGGAGAAATTGGAGAGTTTGGATATGACGCAAAGGATACTCTTTTGCGACATTGTCGCATTCGTGGGGACGACCAGCTTGCCAGAAAGTAAGCTACTTCATGCGCACATGGTTTCTTCTCTAACTTGTATATAGGCATTATGCTTGCGCAATGCTTGACTACATTCATCGCTCCAAAGCTCTCGCAGTATGGTCGAAGCTCGCTGCGGGTGAGGACGTATGTCTTGAAGCAGCATTGGGAGCATACGATATGTTTATCTTACATGACAACATAGGAGACCAGCAGGAGGTAGTGTTTTCATATTGCTGAATCAATTGGGTGTATGACTGATATATTGGCATAGGTTTCTGATATCCTCGACAATCTTGCCGCTCGCACACGGAATGACTATCCCAAACTTGATCAAATGTCCACTCGACAGCAAGCACTCGCGGTGGTTACATTTCTACGCGAACACAACTTCTTGGGACTCAAATCTGAGCTCAACTACCGTGATTTACAAAATAATTACATCGGCCTAGCTCTGCAGGAGCCAGAGCATTCTTCATTACCATTGGTCTCGGTTGCAATATACTGTGCGGTAGCTCGTAGAATTGGGCTTGACGCTAGGGTCTGCGGTATGCCGAGTCACGTATATGCCATGGTTCTTCCAAGGTCTTTTAGGGATCTAGACGACAAGCCACTTAAACAGAAGGAAGGTGCCGTTCAACCTATGTATCTAGATCCATATCGATCAACCTCGGAGGTCTCCTTGGAAAATCTTCAGCGAATGTTGACAGTGTGGGGTGTCCGAGGAGTATCCTTCGACACATATGTCGCAGATTCTTCTGTTACAAGCAATATTGTTCTCCGTGCGACTAGAAATATAGTTTCAACGGTCCGAGAGTACTCTTCTGACATACAAATCCACATCCTCGCCAAGACCCATCCTCTATTACCACCCGATTGCAACGCGTGCCGTTGCTGGAAATGGATCATGCAGTTTATTCGGCTCTCTGGGCAAACTTTTCTCTTAAATCCAATACCGACTCCTGCTGGTCATAACCGGCGTCAATTTGTACCCATGTTACTGTCCAGATTTGAGAAATCATTCCCAGAGGACGTTCCACTTATCGAAAAATACATTCTCTCGTCATATAATAGCTCTACTAGAGAGTATTCTGAACTAGCTGAGCAACTAAGATTAATTCGTGCCGTAGACTCAACTCCAAGGCAAGTGAGGACTCGCAATAAATCCAGTGGGACAGACCAGGTGAAATTTAGGATTGGAACAGCATTTCGCCACCAAAGATATGGTTATACAGCGGTGATAATTGGTTGGGATATCGAGTGCCATATGAGCTCCAGTTGGATAGCGAATCATCAAATCGATTCATACCCGAGAGGCAGGCATCAAAGCTTCTATCACGTACTGCAAGTATCCTTAATCTGTATTGTGAAAGGTGCAAGCGCTGACGGATATGACAACAGTGTAGAAGATGCCAGCATACGTTATGTGGCAGAGGACAATATAGGAATTATTGAGCAGCCCAACGTGACATCGTTGATGAGAGTGGCGGGGCAATATTTTAAGCGATACGATCAGGAGAACCATCGGTTTATTGCAAATTTCAGGGATGAGTATCCTGATGACTAGCATGTACTTGTATCAATTACTACAATTGAAAAGTTAGATCTGCATAGAGAACTAGCTGAATATATTGTTCACTCTATATCGCCTGAACCTCCTCCATAATCCGTTTTAAAAGTCCCTTGTCAGCCAAGCTTCTCAAAGTACGATAAACTAATGGCGTGTGGTCTTTCTTCCGCCTCGCTGCTTGCTCGTTCTCCTCATTGATTGAGGACAGCTCGTCCATATAAATGATGCGCAGTTCTCTTTGCTCGGCAACCCATTGCTGACGCAACAGAAGAAGGATGCTTGCATCTGTACTTGCTTGTTCAAGTATTTTTCCTGTGCTCTCAGGAAGTACAGTTTCGTGAAGTAGCTTGTCAGTTACTCCCAGTGCCTCCGAGGGTCCTCTAATGGGTTCGGAAACGTCCGCCTGACTGAATTTATTCCAATCCGGGGTCTGTTGTGATAGCATGACTTCGACGAAGTTAATCGCGTGGATGTTCTGTGCAAGTTTCGGGGAATGGTGCGGAGTGGACTTCTACATAAGGATAAAAGATTAAACTGCAAACCGTCACCGTACTTGCCAATATGCTGATGAATGTTGGTACGAGCAACGGAGATCCAGTCATCGCTAAATTCTCCTTTAAATTGTTAGCCTCATTTGAGCAATAGTTCATATTCAATTACCTAAACTAACTGGTTGGCGTTGTAAGCCATCAAGTCTCCATACAACGCCCTCTATAGGAACAAATGCGATAAAATGGAAACCCGGCTCCTCATCTGACTTGGCCTTGTTCCTTCCAGGTTTCTTTTTTATTTTTCTTCTTTTCTTCCAGGCGGATACTTCGTTGGAAAGCGCCAGATCTGCGTTTAGAATATCCATTCGTCGAGCAAATGAATTGTGGAGATTTCGGATGTATTCATTTTCGCTCAGTTTTTGACCGCGATATGCTGGTTTAAGAAGTTGGGTGACCTCCTTAAAGCTGCTGATATTTTCACCGAGATCAAGATCCGGGACGTTCATAACAATATTTAAGAGAGCAATAGTAGCGCAGGCGTTATGTGTAGTCTGCATCCTGTTAGTCAAACTCTAGGTAATATCGTGGACCATCCTTACTTGATTGGCGAACCAAACATGGTTTGGACATCTTGGGTGTTCTTCTTCATCCTCCGAGTCATTATCTATATATTTGAACAGAAAAACTAGTCCGTAAACCGGCGTCCTTAGGGTATGTCAATATGAACTTTAAGCATTGGGGATGTATGGAAATATTCATACGGTAGATATTGTAACATTTCATCCTCCAAGCCCAAAACTTCCTGGATTTTGACATCCTTGACACCATACTCCCGCAATATAAAATTAAAAAGTGCCTGACGACGTAGGCATATTAATAGAGAACATAAATGTTTAAACATAGCAACTTACTGGATCACTCTCTAGCTCACACCACCCTTTCCAGGCCTTACGTTCATCATCCGTGAGTGGCTTCATTACCTCCTCTATGATTTCCGATTCCGATTTCTGAACCTTCTTGTCAGAACGTCTAGAGCGCCGTGCCGTGATCCCCATTGCACTTTGTTCACCTTGTACCTCATGTGTTACTGTGTCATTTTCACTCGGCTCCGTGGTGACTCCACTGGGAGACTTGGAACACGTTTTATTCCTCAAGGAGAGTCTTCTTGGCTGAAAAGCAGAGATGGTAGCATCATCCTCTGATACAGGGGACTCATCCATGGCTTGCTTGCTCTGGCTGTGGAATCTTCGTGGTATGGCAAAGTTGTAAAAAAAGGATGAATCTCTCAGTCGCGGGTTAATTTCGAGAACTCATGTAGTATAGAAGGTGAGGAGAAGAATAGATGGCAAATCATCAGAGTCCAAAAAATACAACCAAAGATTTCAAAGATGATTAAAAGGAATGCATAGGTGTGGTTGAAAGGCAAGGCGAATGAATAACTTCCAAGTTGTGTGTGTGTTTTGTCGTGTGTAATAATACCTACTAGGTAGTTCTATGATTAAGCTTGAGAAGCAAACATGAAGCAAGGTTGGTAGTGATTATAATAATGATTTATTCATATGCATATGAAATTCAATAACAAATAAATTTGTTTTGAAACTCTTACAATTTTTACCATCTTTGATAAACTTACTTGATTATCTTTTTCCATCCGAGTATATAATTCGTAAGAAAGATAGATAATACTATGGGTGAGGGAGATAGATACTCAAGTAGGTATTATAACCTAGTATAAATATTAAGAACCTTGGAAGCACGAGATATTGCATGAATTATATGCCTTGAATATAAGGTACCAATATCCATGGATATCTGATATACCTACTACTACCTAGTATTCAGCCACCCACCAATCAAAGATCTCTAACCACTTACAGCCTAGCCCCTCATGATTATTCATCCTCACAACCAATAAGATCTTATACCTCAAGAACTTTTCAAACGGCTTTGGCTACAACAAAAATTCACGAAAACGCGTTAAACCTTCAGCTCCATCTAAAATTTGAGCTCGAGATTATTATCTACTAGGTATCTATTTACCTACCTACTTCTTCCTACTTACTTACTACACAATTCAACATCACCACCACAATAAGAATCATTCTATTTTTTAAGATTGGAATTGTCTGGTCCTTCTTTTGGTCCTTCTTAGCTTCATACTACGCCGTTGTATTGAAAAGCTTTGGACATCTCATTTGCAAATAGTTCGCCAGCTCATTATCTCGAATAAGTTATCCACGAACTCAACCAAACGCCAAGCTATCAAGAATGCAATGATTATAATAGTACTTTAATAAAAATGAGTGGAACACCGAGAATACGTTCTGGCTTTCCGCCCACTCCTGGCAGCGGGCATAGGAACTCGACAGGACGAGTGACATCCCCATTGCGGGATCTCCCAGCGGCTTCACCTGCTGCTACAGAATCTGATGCGCCACTGATTCCGGTCGAACTTATCGATGCCCCAAGTCAACGCATGTATGTTACTGGACTATATGGGCTGCTAATTGCGTGGCGTTTATATGATTGGTGGCAGTTGATGGAGGATGAGTCTGAGTCCTTTCTTTTATTTATGAAATGGGTAATACTAGACGCACTCTTTTTATACTTGGTGCCAAAACTGCAGATACCATGGTTGGAGTGGTCACAATGGACGTCTCATGTAGTTCTTGGGCTGCATGCTGTCTTTGATTTTGCGCTGATGTTTAGAATTGGGGTAAGTGACTTCCGACGCAGCTCTGGGGCGGTACAGCTAATTTTTTGAAGCTTCCTATTCAAGGATGGATGTTACTTCTCACGAAAACCTTCTTGACAGCGAACTGTCCATCTCCGAAAATAGTGTTCGACCTGCTACTATTCTACATAACTCATCTCTGATCATGGGTAGACAAATTATCAATATATTGCCAGAGGGGTATGCTTCAACTTCAGCTATGTGTTATACAATATGCTATGTTAATACTAACTCATAATAGATCAGCTACACTGAATCCCGATGGCCTTCCATTCTGTTTAGACGGTGGCCGTCCCACTGTCAGGCTTCCAATGATTTTCAATCAGACAAAACCTGTACACATTGAATTACTGCGCTTCGACTTTGATACAAATACAAATGAAACGATTGAGTTAAAGAAAAGGGATATGAAGAATTTTCGAAAGATGGAGGATGAGACAAGTGTCTATACGCTTGATTATACTGTGAAGAAGCCGGGATTATACAGACTCCACAAGATCATAGATCAGTCGAAGCTGGAAGTACAACGGAGGATGTCTGACACTCTCGTCGTCAAATGCCCTAAAGCGATTATCAAGTCTACGGGTTCGGACAAGTGTCTGGGAGACCTTTCTGACCTCTCCATCGAACTCGAGGGGACGGCCCCTCTAAAGATTGTGTACGGACGTACCATCAACGACAAAGATCGCAGTTTCCACTTCCAAAGCAACCAGCCAGAGAACTTTTTTTCGCCGCTTTTAGGTACAAACAGGCCTAGCACATTACTCGCCCCAGGCAACCATGACGTTTCATGGGGCCAGGCAAGAAAGGTCATTATCCCGTTAAATGAATCTATGACTCCCAGTGGGTTGTGGTTATACTCGATCAATGAAATTCACGATGCCACTGGTAATGTTGCAAATTTCACGCTTGTTGGTGAAGATGGAGAGCTCATCTACCCCAAAAATACGCATATGGAACAGGGTCTCACAGTCCACGAGAGACCTCTTGCAAAACTCAATGGCTGCGATTCTAGGAGCCCATTAATGGTTGCGAATGGCCAAACGACACAACTTCCAGTCAAATATGCATCACCTGGCCGAACGCCAGATGATACCTCTCACATATTGACATACAAGTTCTCCCCTCTTGACACCTTGACAGCGGCGGGTGATCACGGCAGCGAGGTGATTTTCGAAGAATATTCTGCACGCAATGCTCATCAATCGCCAAATATTCGTGAGCCTGGTCTTTATACCCTCGTAGGCGTTAGAAGCAAATTCTGTGAAGGTGAAGTCAGAGAGCCTGCTTCCTGCTTACTCTTGAATCCGCCTGAGCCGCAGTTGTCTATCAGCGCCGAGAACATTAACGACAAATGTGCTGGCAATTCTATCGGCTTGCTCGTTGATCTTGATCTGATAGGCACCCCGCCATTCGTCGTTAGATACAACATAATTACGAAGAGCGGCCTGAAACATGAATCAGTAAAGGTATCTGGATTACGACACCAGCTGGAGCTTAAGCCTCGCGATGCGGGTCATTTCAAATACCAGTTTACCTCTGTGGATGATGCTGTTTACAAGAATCACAAATTGAATAGCAATGACTTGGTTCTGGAACAAGATGTCAAGCCACCGGCCTCGGCCTATCTTAGAAGACCTGCAGGTGATATCGACGCGTGTATCGAAGAGCCTGTCGAGATGAATGTTGAGCTTTCTGGCGAGCCACCTTTTACGTTGGAATACGAGATTGTGCATGACGGTAGACGACGCAAGCAAAAAGTCACTGGAATAGAAAGTGATATTTACAAGATCAAAACAGATCCGTTGGTTACTGGCGGTGAATATTCTCTTGCTCTTGCAAGCGTTCAAGATAAGACAGGCTGTAAGATATTCCTTAATGGTGAGGTTAAATTCATGGTCAGACACCAAAGACCCAGAGTTGCCTTTGGTCATCTGGATGGCAAGCACAAGATCATGACTATTGAGGACACCAATATCCCGCTACCTTTGCGTTTGACTGGCCAGCCTCCTTGGAACATTAAGTATCGAAATGTGAATGATGCTACTGGCAGGATTCTAGAGAAAACTGCTATGTCAACCAATGATGCGGTTAAGGTTGATGCCCGTGGTACATACGAATTGCTTGATGTGACCGACAAACCAGTGTCCTGGAACAGTCGACCCCAAGGCATCCTTGTTTGAGGTAGACTGGCTTCCCAGGCCAAAGATCAAACTTGCAAAGAATTCAGCTCTTGTTCTGGCTGGCGAGAAGTTTGTCAAGCATGAAGTATGCGAAGGCGATATAGATGCAGTGGAGGTCAATCTCATTGGTACGTGGAATGGCTCATTTAGAATCGCTTCTGATTAAACTAATGCATTATAGGTTCTCCCCCTTACCATGTCAGATATCAAATTCGACATAAGCCAGAACATGGATCGGTATCTATCAGTAACAAAGAGTTCGATGCAGGTCTTGGAATTTTCAACTGTTTCTATGGACACAATCAAGCCTGGCCTATACGAGTATAAGTTTTCCGAGCTTTCTGATAACCTCTACGACCACGACCCAAAGAAGTTCTCTCCGCTCACCATTGAGCAGAAGGTCAACAGGAAGCCAGCTGCAAATTTTATAAAAACCAGGACAATCCTACAAGTACTGCAAGGAAGAGCTCGCCGGTGATGAAGTCATTCCCATAAAACTGGAAGGTATTCCTCCCTTTTCACTTGAAATTGACATCAAACATCAAAGCAGCACAAGACCCGAGACTGTTAAAATTGCCAATATCGACTCCAACCATTATGACTTCCGAATACCTCACCGGGTTTTATCTCTAGGCATACATCAAGTCAGTGTCCGAAAAATTCGCGACTCCAGAGGATGCCAGCAAAAAACGGAACATGGAGCCCCTCACGTGCAAGTACAGGTTTACGATGTGCCCACAATTTATCCTTTAGATTCCCGCACAGACTATTGTGTTGGAGAACGAATTGGGTACACATTGTCGGGCACAGCTCCATTTGAAGTTTTCTACACGTTTGAGAATGTACAAAGGAAAGCTAAGTCACCAAATACCAGTTTCAGGCGTATTGCCGAGAAGCCAGGTAATTTCACCATCACTGCTATCTCGGATAAGGCCAGTGAGTGTAAAGCAAAGACTGAAATCACAAAGATTATCCATCAAATGCCTAGTGTCAAGATCAGCAAAGGAAGGCAGGTTGAAGTTGATATTCATGAGGGTGGACAAGCCGAGCTTCTATTCGAGTTCTGGGGCGTGCCACCTTTTGAATTTACGTACACGAGAAGTACGAATGCAAAGAAGGGCCAGAAGTCTCATGTGCTGGAGACCAGACATGAGATCTCGTATGAACACAGCAAGATAATACAGTCTTCGCAGGAGGGGACTTACGAAGTGGTGGCCATTAAAGATCAGTTCTGCTCTTTCTCTACACTGAAGGTAGATGGAAAGAGTGGGCAAAAGCTGCTCCAATACTAAAATAAGGATGTTGATGATGATGCATAGCGCGGCGTTTAGGCAAACTGTATTTACCGGGGAAATATCACAATACCATGAATGGCAATAGAATAGAAGAATCGACTTAATAAGTTGAAGTTTCCAAAATTTCTTGACTGTTGTCTTACAGTGGAAGTGTTTCATTGGGTCCAATCAAATGTTCATAGCAGCGCCTACCACATATACGAGCCCTGAGATGCAAGTGTCAGGATCGCTCTCTTTCCAATTCTCTCAAATATTCGACGTTAAATCTAAACTTTTTTACCTTATTTCAATCCAGGCCCCAATTAATGTCACCAGTCTCTACTCTTACTGCTTTCAAAGGTCTCAATCCATCCAAGATCTCTTCTGCTCCCATGTATAAGTTTGTGGAGGCTCCTGCCACCCAATTTTCAAAAATTGAATATCGGCATCTGCTCACCATTTTCTAAATTTCTTAATCCCTTTAGTCACTTCCTTTACTCTTGCACCAACTTCGAAGTCCTCAGGTTTCAATTTACGCTTCTCACTTCCGAGCTGGATGGAGACGGAGAGATTTCGAATGGACGAGGTAAGGGACGAGGAGAGAACTAAGTCAGAGCGTTGTGTTTTATGCGCCCAGAGATTGTAGTTGACGGTCGCAGAAATGGTTTGATTGGAGTCGCCGCAGAATACTGGAAGCGCTTCGTGGTATATCTAACGGCTGAGATTCAGGACGGCGACTTCAAAGGTGTGGGAAGGGTAGATGTGGGATTGCAATTGGCAGGGGTGGGGGCCAAGACGGGGTTCATCAGAGGGAGAAGTCAGTAGATGGCGAGATACTAGTTGACGGATCTCGAGTGGCATGCGTAGAAGTGGGGGAAGGATTTCAGTTAGGTGGGTCTCATTGGAGTTGTCGTGGGTATCTCCAGAGTCAATTATGGCATAACATGAGAAAGCGATTGACTGTATTGCTGCAGAATGAGAAAGTGGGTTCGGAGATCTGATTTGCGGAGTGACCAGATGGCATCCTCTGAGATAGTAAGAACTCGTTTGATTGTAGGTGCCTGTTGTGATGTCTTTGCAGCGGTTATGCTTGCTGTAGTGCAAATACGTTTGTTCATCAAGTATTTTGTGGAGCTGTTGTAGCTGGGGTTGACATATTTGAAATCGTGATCTGCGTCGGGATGGGTGTTGTTATTGTCCTACCAAAGCACAAACTCTGGTCGGTGGTAACGTGGAATCGGAATGTTGCCAGCTTATTGATTGAGATGAGATGATACGAGATAAGATAAGGCAGATATAAGAAATACCGGAACGGCCCCTAGTTTTTAGACTTATAGCAATCCGCCCTAGCTGGATTCTTGAATTGAATCACCACCCCATGATGTTGTAACTGGTTTAATGTGGCCAATTAAACATCAAGTATTTCCCTCAAAATGGCAAACATAACTTCAGATCCTTCTACCATTGATCCATCTCCACATGCATCTTTCCTCACCATTCCCACAAAACCACATTCTCCTATCTCTCACATCTTCTTCCCATATTTTGCTCCACACTTGGAACCAAATGTCCAATCATGCCAGACCCTTGTCGTCTTTGTAAATGGACTCGGACTTCCTGCTTCTTCTTGGGAGTCGTGCATCTCAATCCTTCGATCCCGTGTCATAGATTCCCCATCAATCTTAACTTTTGATCGTTTTGGACAGGGTTTGACCACAGCAAGAGATCCTTTGGATGATGGAAACGGGTATGGACATGACTTCATGGATGCTGCAAATGATCTCCATGAAATCATTCTAGTGATCGCAAAAACAAAACTTGGTCTTCAGAAAATCGAGGTTGAGAACGGGAAATTGAGCGTGATTTTCGTGGCTGCTTCTATTGGAGTAAGTGCTCCGTCACACACTTCATTCTCTATTTACCAAATTGAACTTCTAGAAGTTCTCCTCTACATAATGTTTTCTCAAAATAACACTTTATACAGGTCCCCATAACCCGCCTCTATATACAATTCCATCCCTCGATCTGCTCCGGCCTCCTCTCTCTCGATTCTAACATTCCCAATGTAAACTACAGCGATTTCCTCCCAGACCCATCCTCCTCCACCTTTGACCCCTCTCTCGTGACTGCCCCTGATTGTACACTTGCACAATACATTGGAGCACGCGCTGCGTTGATAAATATATTTGATTTATCTGTTCCAAACTCCGAATCAATGGATAGACGAAATGGCCCAAAATTACTACCCTACGCTGATAGCCCGAAACTCATTGGTGTGGGGGGAAAGGGGCCGTGGCTTACGGTTGTAGGACATGATCCGGTTACTTTTGCAGATATGAGTTTAGAGAGAATGGGGACACCGAGGAGTATGAGTATGAGGTTCACGAACCCGTAAGTTTTGATCCAAACGCTTCGTCAGGAAAGGATGGTTAATGATGTGTAGATACTGGGCGAAATACAACGAGGGGTTAGTGAGTATAACAGACGCAGAACGATGTGAGGGTACGAAAATTGCGAATGGTTGTGGCCATTTTATACAAATAGATGATCCGGAGTTCGTAGCCGAAGAGATCAGAACCATTCTTGAGAAATTAAACTTGGGTTGAGTTATTGCATTCACATAATCTTATCATTTTCTCAAAACGATACTTGGTTTAACTTAAATGTACCTCTCGTTTGATGAACAAATTTTAGGGGTTAGAAAGAGCCAATAATGCTATTTTCGTTCTCGTTGTATCTTATCTCACTTTTTATATGACGCTGGCATGCCAGAAGCAAAGAAAACATAGCATCATAGGTTCTTTCTCGTCTAGTAAACATTCCTAATGTTCTTCGCAATTCACACGGTATTATCTCATATAGCTCATCATCATCATTGTACGTGCCGTCTCATCTTATCATATCTCTAAACTTCATTCCTCAGAAGATGTCATACTTTAAGCAGCAGGAGCCACAGGTGTTTCGATAACCTTTGCTTCACCCGGGAATGGATTATCTGATCTTCTCTCATCACGAAGTGCTGTAAGCTTTTCAATTGCCTCCTGCAATGAAACCGGCTTTCCTCTATCCTGGCTTGATGTATCATCACGATTTCTAACATTGACTTCGCGGCCCTTCATTTCTGTATCACCGACGACTATTCGAAGAATTAGTAACAACTTGTGCAAAAGTAAACATAAATCTCGACGACTTACCAAAGATAAAGTTGTATTGTGCTAATTGACCTGTGCGGATCTTCTTTTGGAGAGTGTTGCCACTGAGGTCAACATCAATGAACATCTGTTGTTTGTGGAAGATAGCTTGGACTTCCTTCGCATACTCGAAATAGCCAACACCGACGGGAATGACAAGAATTTGTCGAGGACTCAACCAGAAGGGCCATTTACCAGCGAAATGCTCGATCAGAATGGCCGTGAAACGCTCAATACTACCTGCCATGGCTCGGTGGATCATGACTGGTCTGGCACATCCAGGGGTGAGTGGCTTGTACACTCTCTCCTTGGGAGGAGCATTTGGATCCTCTGGTTCAGTGGCTTTCTTTGGCTTGACAACTGGCTCTTTGGCGGCATCTTCTTCCTTTTTAGCCGGGACGTCACCGGTGTTGTATTCAAGGCCAAAGTTCTGCGGTAACTGAAAGTCAAGCTGGATTGTGGCACATTGCCATTCTCTGTTGAGACAATCACAGATGGTAATGTCGATCTTTGGGCCATAAAATGCACCATCACCTTCGTTAAGTTCCCATGGTGCTCCGCCAGGTGCTGCCGCAAATTCGTCCAACGCAGCTCGGAGTTTATCCTCCGCCATGTTCCAAGTCTCGATTTCGCCCAAATACTTCTCTGGGCGAGTCGAGAGCTTCAACTTAAATGTGAATCCCAAAAGACCGTAAACTGTCTTTAAGAAATCGAATAATCCTGCAATCTCATCCTTGATTTGATCTTCTTTACAGAAGATGTGGCATCGTCCTGTTGGAATCTTCGGACCCTTGTCAAGCCGGTCAAAGCACCGGATGCTTCATTGCGATGAAGTACACCAAAGTCTGCAACTCGCCATGGCAATTCTCTGTGAGAACGCTCACGATGCCCAAACATCAAGCAATGCCCAGGACAATTCATAGGCTTCAGTGCAAAAACATCCTTCTCGACAGGAAAAGTAAACATGTCATCTTTATAATGTGCCCAATGACCGGAAGTCTTCCAGAGCTCAGAATTGTACATATTCGGCGTAATTACCTCGTTGTAGCCACGGTTCCAGTATTGCTCTCTTAAAAATGACTGGATAGTGTTGTAGATACGAGCACCGTGTGGCAGCCACATGGCAGACCCAGGAGATAACTCGTGGAAGAAGAAGAGTTCTTGATCCTTGCCAATCTTTCGGTGATCACGCGCTGCAGCCTCTTCCAAGAACTTCTTGTGCGCGGCCATTTGCTTCTTATCTGGGAATGATACGCCGTAGATTCTCTGGAGGGAGTCATTCTCCTTGTTTCCGAGGAAATAAGATGCTGAGTTCTTCATAATAGCAAATGTCTCGATTCTACCAGTGTTGGGGACATGAGGGCCACGGCATAAATCGATGAGAGGTCCATTACGGTAGACAGTGGTATTTGTTCCGTCTGCAATCTTATCTTTAATGATATGCTGCTTGTATTTGTTGTCCTTGAACATCTCTAAGAGGTCATCTTTAGAAAGAACCAGTCGCTCGAACTTTTGCTTTTCCTTTACGATTTGACCGACCAATTTCTCCAATGGCTGCCAGTCATCCGCAGTAACTGACCCCTGATTTGGTAGACCCATTTCATAATAAAATCCATTGTCGATTGGGGGTCCGATACATAAACTGCAACCGAAGCGTCTCTCTGAAGCCTCACCCAAGATATGAGCACTAGAATGCCAAAAGACTCTTCGACCCTCCTCATTTTCAAAAGGAAGCAACTCGAGTTTGCAATCCTTTTCCAATGGTCTCTCCAAATCCCACAACTGTTCAGAATCCCCATTTAATTTTGCAACAACGGTACGCTTGAGGAGACTCTTCGAGATCCCCTCTGCGATTTGTGCGGGTGTGGTTTCCCAAGCTATACCCTCCTTGACAGATCCATCGGCAAGAGTAATGGTGATAGGTACTCTTGGTTTGGCAGCAATCTCGGCATCGTATTTGGCCTTCAACCTATCGAAAACCGCTATACGATGGGCAATGAATTCTGGTGCTGGGTTGAGCTCCAAAGGTCCAGCATCTGCCCCACTATCCCCTCCCTTTTCCTTCTTTGGTTTTGGTGCTTTAGGTGCTTTTGGTTTCTTCTCTCCAATGGCAACATTTTTAATGCCCTCTGACACCTTCTCTACTGCTTCTTTTGCTTGCTCCATGACGTTCGGAGGCAGGGTTGTTACTCGACTTTGTTGTACTTGAAGGAGGATCCAAGATACAACTCGATGGTGTCCTTTTTGAATAATATAATAATTTTATGACTCAAGCAAAATGTATCATTCGTTTGCCCGCTCTTTACATGAGCCGTGCACCTTGCAGATGACTCAGCCATTCATGTGCTATCAACCAATGAAAACCGCTCTCTGCTTTTGCTCCACGCTACCCAGTTTTCGCTTGGAATAATTTTTTGGAGAGCTTTAATTTTTGTACCTCTCAAACGATAACGCCAAAAACACCCTCGAAACAATCGACAATATTATACAATGTCTTTCCGAGGCGGATCTAGAGGCGGTCGTGGTACTGGCGCCAATGCTGGTTTCGGTGGTGGTAGAGGAGGATTCGGTGGTCGTGGTGGAGGTATGTCAATATTTGTTTTTGCGAATTTGAGAAGATCAATTGTGCGCAATTGCTAACAATTTATCATAGGACGCGGGGGTTTCCAGCAAAGAGACAATGGTCCTCCAGCAGATGTATTCGGTACGGATATCTCAATTCAAATTGTCAGAACCAATTGCTAATATTGGATATAGCTATGGGATCTTTCCTCCACGCCAGTGAAGGAGAAAATTGTCTGCGAATCGATCAATACTAAAATTCCTTACTTCAATGCGCCAATCTACCTAGAGAACAAGGTACGAATCCCCCTAATTTACATAATATTCGAAGAACACATCATAATTAACAATTTATAGACCGCAATCGGCAAAGTCGATGAAATTCTCGGGCCCATCAACCAAGTCTACTTCACCATCAAGCCCACCGAAGGTATCCAAGCTACTTCATTCAAGACTGGCGACAAATTTTTCATTGGCGGCGACAAACTTCTTCCTTTGGAGAAATTCCTTCCAAAGCCCAAGCCACCTCCAGGAGCACCAAAACCAAAGAGAGCCGGTGGTGCCAGAGGTGGTAGAGGAGGACCAATGAGAGGAGGACGAGGTGGTGGAAGAGGTGCACCACGTGGAGGAAGAGGCGGCTTTGCCCCAAGAGGTGGCAGTGGAGGTTTCTCCAGAGGAGGCGGTGGTGGCTTCTCCAGAGGTGGTGGCGGTTTCACTCCTCGAGGTGGAGCGAGAGGTGGTTCGAGAGGAGGATTTTCCCGAGGTGGACGTTAAATGGAGAAAGGGTTAAAGTAGACCAAACCTGGGTATATGGCGTTTTAAGGGTATGTTTGTAGGTACGGCTTGGGCTGCTGCGAACTTTTGTGCAAAAAACTGTACTTTCATAGTCAATAAAGTCGGTGGACGATAGGAAAATTATGAAATGTTGGGCAACATGTTATACATATTTTACCATGAGGAACCTGCTCTAGAGTGAAATCATGCACCCAGCCAAAGGTGACAGCCCAGCAAGGCTCTCGCGCACTCTATCATCCATACATGTACCTATAGTTCCATACCCTTCTCATTTTTCCAAAACCAATTCTTAGATTTTACAATAGATAAATGTTTAATCCTCCTTCCCTTCCATCAACGCCGTCTTTCCTACAGATTGCAAGACTGCACATAGTATTCCAATATAGATCTCTGGAGTCTGATGGCGAAATAAAAATCACGGGTAGGATTCCAGGAAAGGAGGCTTAATTGGGGGGTTTTCCGGCCAGATTCAGTAGATAGATTTATGCTTTCTTCTGTTTGGCGATTTGAATACTTGATAATAGGGATGATAGTGATTTCTTATGCGAGGTAGAGTATTAGATTTGAGGCAGAGATAACATAAAGGAGATATATGATTATGTAACGCATGAATTAATCTTCTTGCGTAGAATCACTTTCATATGTTTTGAAAAGAGGAATGCATTTATTAGGTTAATTGCGCCAGTTCGTGAACTTCGAGGTATCATAATACATACATCATCTCCGTCCTGTCACCATGTCGGGTATGTTTATTCCCTTTGCTTCCTTCCACTGCTACTTTCCAATCAATATTACATATTACACTCCCAGCATAACTAGCAATCATGGCTTGGGAATATGAATAGTCTTACTAGTCATCATGCAACCCCAAAGAACAAAAAGTCCCACAACAGGATGGAATTCAAAGACCGTACCAGCACCCACTGTTCCCAGAGGTATGTTGTCTAAAACCCATCCCTTGGAAACCCAGTACGCCATTAGAGCTGCGATGGAGAGGGAGGTAGGAATAGGTGTGCCCTCAAAATATTTACTCTTTCCAGTTGCATCCTTAGGAACATTGGCTACGGTAATGTTGAAACGAGCCAGGCGCGTCAGACCACAAAGGACGAAAAAAGTGAGGAAGAGATGGTCGACGGGAGTGCGGAGACCGATGGCAAAGGCTGCGGCGGCGGGTGAGACCCCAAAGGATACCTAGAGTAGAATTGTTAGAATCGGCAAAAATACATATTGAAGCAGCATTGGAGAACGATACCAAATCAGCCAAAGAATCCAATTCCTGACCCATCAAACTACTCTTCTTTCTCCATCTCGCAACCTTTCCATCCATGAAATCGAAGAACAATCCAAAAGGCATAAAAGCCAAAGCGGCCCAGAGATTTCCATATGCATCGTGTGGGCCCAAGCAATACCGCATCGAGGAGAATACAGACATTACACCACAGAATCCTAGGATCCATGAGTTAGTATACATATGCGGGAGGATGTTGGAAGAGCAGCGTTACCATTGAGTTCTGTGATCAAATCTGCAAGATGCAGCATCTTAATCATAGAGAAATGACCCGTATCCTTCTCCAACAATCTCTTTTGTTTATCCTCAGCTAGAGTTCCTATTAGCACCCATTACAATTTTCCGAATTCGAGCCGCCGACGGAAGAAAGGGAGGGGCAATTAAAGAAGGAGGCAATGGGAAACATACCCGGCCCACCGACTGTTGAATCCTTTGTTGCGCCATTTGCGGCATTATTGCTGTTTCTTTTCGACATCTGATATAAAAACTCTCACAGCGTATTTGAAGTGTACAGAAAAGGTGGTGAGGTATCGTGAGATTGTTGATTTTAAGATTTTGCGGAAAGTGGTTTTCTAAGTTTGTTTTCTTTCGTTAGAAGAGCTTGGTTTAGTAAAAACCCATGACGTTGAGGGATCGCCAAGCCACAGTTGAGCATGGGGCTTGAGCAAACTTAAAATGCCAGTCCACCTACTTAAATGCCTTGACTTGAAAGAAACCTGAATGGATTGCACAGCCTACCTACGATATTCACATACCTCATAGACAAAGAAAGATCAAGATCAAGTTAGAAGTATCTACCTAGGAGGTACGGAGTACTCATTCACATGGACAATGTCGCTCTCCATTGAGATACTCTCTTCTTCTTCTTCTTCTTCTTCTTCTTGATACCCATTTAATAAGTGGTTGTTGGTATTAATGTGACTATTCATCAAGAAAGAGCCTTTATGGACATTCATATCACACACAGCCATATTGAATAAACACTCCCAAGATGTAAAACTAGGCAATCATTAAATCACTGTCATTTATTCTAAACCCTTTCTATAGAGATTCCCAAGTACGCCATTTGCACTCGTGCTTTACCGAGCCATCGTTGCTGAAGCCGCCCTGAGAAAATGATGTCATGGAATAAACAGAAATGTGCCAAAACCATCTTTTGAGCCACGTCGCCTCAAGCCAGATTATACAATACTAATGTGTACTATTCCCATTCCAAGCAATTGCGTTTATACTCTCACCGAGTAAGAATAATACCAAAACCATCAATCCACGCTGCACATGATCCCGAAACGCCTGCAATTGTGTATCCTCTTGGGGGTATCAAAGTATGCCTGGAGAGTGTCAGTAAAGGCGCATGATGGTATCCCAACGGTAGCCACAAGTACACAATAAACTCCCGAAAGGTTGCAACACCTCAGATAATACCACACCAGAACAACCATCAGGAGAGAGTGGATAAATACTAACCCAGAACCGCCAACAGGGTTTCCAAAAACCTGTGACTTCCTCCCTAAACTAGTCATAATTGCAATCCCATCCAGCCATAACCCACTTCTAACGTAGAACCCAGTGATATACTCTCCTCGACGTGTATCTATCAAAGCGGTTAGTGATTGAGATGAGATTTTGAGAAGCATGATACAAACCAAGGCTAAAATCTGACGATGATCCACCTCTCTTGCCAAAAAGTTGCGAGGTCGCATCCTCGTAAAGAAACTCTATACCGTCCAGCGCGAAACCAGCCCAGCTAGAATACAAGTCAGCATTCGCACTTGGGTGAACTATCTTGGGGATACGGAGAATAGCGATCCCATCTAGTCCTTTCAGCTGTCTCCAGGCAACCTGTTTACTTACACCTTCACTTGTATCATCAATTTTGTTTGATGAATTGTGCTATCAAATATGACCTCCTGCGGCTGAGAGCCATCCATCTGTGATGCACCCAGCTTGCTGCTTCTGAAAGCCATCTGTCCATTCTTTAACTTGAGTTTGCTTGACTTTGAAACTAACTGAGCAAAATCATCAACCTCATGGCTGCCACCACCGAATGATTTCACAGACAGCTTCAGTTTCGACTTTCGGCGGTCCTCAGGTAGCTGACTCCTTAAATCGTGCTCTGTCAGAGTGATTTGTCGTTGGATGGGTCCAGTGCCATTCCCGTCTCCGAACTCTTGCCAGTGATGACAAAGATCGTCGCCGTCGGTAAAGATTTCGAGAAACGCCACCCCGGATGCGGCCGTAATAATCACACTACCATTATCTACAGGCCATACTTGGATTGATTCATCGCTGCCCCGTGGAGGGTCAGTGGGAAGTGCGAACGATGGGTGGCTTCTAAAACGCAGAGTGTCCAACCTATGCCAAGTGCATTCGTCTCTTGGCAAAACCAGGCCACCCTTCGATTTTGTGCGCGTGGAGTAAGGTTCTCTGATGGTAAAAGATCGGTTCAACCTAACATAGTCGCGAAGCATTACTCCATTCTCTTGATGGGGGCATCCAAACAAATGCCCTACTTCATGTAGGTGGGCACCTATTCCAATATTGGCGGCTTCCCAATTGCTGCCAGATTCATTACAGTCATTCGCTAC